>CM035421.1:70385441-70420441 GCA_020310875.1 Ceratopteris richardii | reverse complement strand
CCAGGTGAAATACAAAACCACCCATAAACGAATTCACAGTCAAGAGGTTAGGGTAGTCAATGACAGACTGTACAATGATCAGCTTCATTATGTAACAAAACCCATGGATCCCCACTAACATAATCGGAGCCCAATAGAGAGTGCAGCACTACACTAAGGATGAATACATGCTCACACACACAGACCTCACTACTTTACACATCCAAAAGCATGAAACCATAAGAAGCTTTGCAGACTGAATTCTTGATTGGTACTTCTCGATGTCAAGGAATCATTCATACATGTTCAAGAAAAACTCCTCCCACTTGCCTTAATATGTCTGCAGTTCCAAAATAGATGCCGCATGGTCTCATTGTGGTTATCATGATTTGTCTATTTTAAACTTAGATCCTTGATGACAACTGTTTTTGCAAATACGCTTCTGTTTTTATGCTTCCAAATGTGACTTTAGAAAGAACTACTCTATTCCTTAACAGAATCACCCAAGCATTCTTGCTCTTCTCAATTCACAACTTGTTGGTCTTGTGCAGCCCACATATCTTGTTTTGTACATTGCTAAAAGCACTTTGCTTTCCAAACAGCATGCAAACAGCTTCAATCGAGCAGCCCTACAAATGGCTTTCGTCATCAATGGTCCAATCTTTATGCCTCTGCATGCTCGGTATATCTATATGACACTTAAACGGTACAAAGCAATCCCTCCATTTGATTAACTAAGAGGAAGTTTCCCCAGATTAAAAAATTGAAGCAGTCACTCAATTTTCGCCACTTCTCGGACCTCTGTATCAGGGTCTTGTATTTAATAAACAATACACCATGGGGAACAGCATCCAAATGCCATTTCTATCAATGCGCTTGCCAAAATTTGCATTAGCTTTTCTTTTTGTTTTTTTAAGGCAATCGATTCCAATCCCCAAACAAACAATAAGGGGCAGGTTTTTTAATTAAACTGGTTCCAATATGGGCATGCAACAAACATAAAATTACTTGTGGATCTTTGTTTCCATTAAAGATGGTGCCATAGTTGACAATAGTTTCGAAAAGGAAGAAACAGAAACGCTACGGAAACGGCCAAAACGGAGTTTCGGTCTACCAAGGGAACGGGAAAATGCGAAACCACACACACACACACACACACATATACATCTCTCTCTCTCTCTCTCTCTCTCTCTCTCTCTCTCTCTCTCTCTCTCTCTCTCTCTCTCTCTCTCTCTCTCTCTCTCTCTCTCTCTCTCTCTCTCTCTCTCTCTCTCTCTCTCTCTCTCTCTCTCTCTCTCTCTCTCTCTCTCTCTCTCTCTCTCTCTCTCTCTCTCTCTCTCTCTCTCTCTCTCTCTCTCTCTCTCTCTCTCTCTCTCTCTCTGCCTCCTGCCCCGCCTTCTCTGCCTCGCCTTGCTCGGCCCCCTGCCCTGCCCTGCCCGCTTCGCGCGCCCACCCCTTCTCCCTTCCCGCTACTCGCGCCTCTCCCTTCCCGCTACTCGCGCCTCTCTCTGCCCCGCCCGCTGCATGCACGCCTCTGCCTCGCCCTCTGCCAGTACCCCTACCACGCCGAATCCCCTCTCCTCTTCCTCGGTTTGAACAAACCCTAATCACGAGAAGAGAACCCTAACACCTAACAAATTCGAAATGCAACCCTAAAAGATTGACTGACGCACCACTCCGATGGGTCCTGCAAACAAGAATAGAACACCCGGGGATACAATCCTAACATACCCGAAACCCCAGCTGCAAACTGATATGAAACCATAACCCTAACCCTAAACACCAAAACCTAACATGCCCACCTGCCAAACTCCCAAACTAACCCTAACTCCAGAACCCACATCTCCAAAAGTATGTGCAACCCTAACCCTAACCCTAACCCTAACCCTAACCCTAACCTGAACCCTAACCCTAACTCTAGAACCTAATCCTAATCCCTAACCCTAAGAAAAACCCAAATCCTCTCTCTCTCTCTCTCTCTCTCTCTCTCTCTCTCTCTCTCTCTCTCTCTCTCTCTCTCTCTCTCTCTCTCTCTCTCTCTCTCTCTCTCTCTCTCTCTCTCTCTCTCTCTCTCTCTCTCTCTCTCTCTCTCTCTCTCTCTCATGGCTCCCAAGCTGGAGGAACAGTTGGCCACCTTAGAGCATGCCCTCCGAGAGTTGATAGGAAAACACAAGAAAGAAGGAGATTTTGCACTGAACGGGGTTACCCGTAGAGTTGTCGCCCTCGAAGCCAAGGTGGCAACCTTGGAGAAGGAAAACGAATCCCTTCGGGAAGAGCTTCTCGCTACCCGCAAACAGCACTCACGGGACCTGGAGGAGTTGCACACTGCGCTTACTGATATGAAAACGAAACTGGACAGCATGCACGAGGGGGAGATCGCTCCACATCTAGAGGACATTCGGGTGACTATCAAGAAGGAGTGTATGGAGGTGGTGCAGAACGAGCTTGAGACTAAGAAAGATGGATGGGTCGAGGTTGTCAAAAAGAAACTTCGACAGGAGGCAAAGAAGAACAACCACCATGAGGAGATCCACATAGTGCATACCACCATTGAGGAGGAGAGGATGCGACAGGCCCGCAGGCTCAATGTTCACGTCTCCGGCCTCACAGAGACAGACGGATCACCAGAGAAGGACGGGCGTCGCTTGTGCACATTACTTGGATACTGCGCGGATGAGCCTCTCCCTTTCACCAGAGTATGGAGAGCGACTTTCTCAGACGACGGGTGGTACTACGCACTACACCGGGCACCCCCATCTATTTGGATGACGACCTCACACGGATGCAGGTAGAGCACATACGGGCATGCATGCCACGTGTCCTCTAGGCAAGACGAGAGGGACATCGTGCCCTCTACAGAGACGGTCGGATCATCATTGATGGACGGCCCATTGACTAGGGATTCGCGGCCTATGAGACAGCACACCAAGAGGTGCCCATTGCAGTCTGGAACTGCAATGGATCTTTATGGACACATCCAGGGCGCCTCGAGGAGGTGATGGAGGGCAGAGACATTATCTTCTTGACAGAGACACACGAGAGCCCGGGGAGGAGCCTACCGAGGATTGAGGGCTATATGTGGGAGTCAGCTCACCGCCGCCATATGAAACAGCACACCACACGGGGATCAGGAGGAGTAGTCGTGCTCTATAGACAGTCGTTACAGCACAGGGTACAAGTGGTAGCCAGAGACCCAGAGGCACGTTTCATGTGGATACGATTGCAGCTATCAGAGGAGAGAGCAGCGTACTTCGCCGTATGCTATATTGCACCCATTGGTTCACGCTTCACACATTCCCCTGAGCAGCTATCAGGAGGGGAGGGACCAGACACCACATCGCCATATGACTGCCTCAGTGACACGATTATGGAGTATACCAGGATGGGTGAAGTCTTCCTTGTAGGAGACTTCAATGCCCGCACTCAGAGCCACCAGTGTGATATCTACGACTTTGACGACCCTGAGATGCTTCATACCATAGAGGACATGCCTACACTCAGAGCCTCAGCCGACACCGCTACACCCACCTTATATGGCCGACACTTACTCCACATGGGAGAAGCACACCGTCTTGTTATATATAATGGGATGGAGAGCTGGCCCACCTCGCGCGGTCTCACCTGCATTCCACCCACGACACCACAGGGGGCAATGTGGTAGACTATGTTATCGGACCTCCGGAGGCGACACATCTGATCACCTCATTCACTATCCCACCCTTACCGATTGGAGCTGATCACGCATATCTTGCCCTATCCATTTGCGGCTCACCATGCATACCCCACCCCGTCACCATACAGCCACGAGCCCGTACCACCATTCACTTTAGACATGAGCTAGCACATATCTATAGCTCCCATGTTCGAGAGCGCATCTACTCCCTTGATCCCTCTGCCTCCTTGGACACCCTCACCGCCCACTTCTCCTCGATCCTCCATACATCCGCTACTCTCAGCTTCCCATACACCACCCACAGCACTGCACATCCGACACGACTGGGGCATACACCCCAGAATAGATGGTACGATGAGGAGTGTAGGCGACTATACCGACATCTCAGAGCGCAGAGTATCTTGGGATCCATCACAGAGAGGGAGGCACGACGACAGATGCGAGCCCTCACACGCCGGAAGCGGCGAGCTTTCGAGGAGCGACAGGAGGCAGAGTTGATCAACCTTCTCATGAGTAGGGATTGTGCCACCGCGTGGAGGGCACTACGTGAGCCACGTCCACCTACACCCATAGCAAATCCTTCGACTTGGCACACCTACGCCCAGAGGTTATATGACGTCCCAGGACAGCCACCATTACCGATTCCTTCCACACCGCGTCCGGTGATATCCACCCTCTTCACAACAGGCATGGTACGACAGGCCATCCATAGGCTACAGCATGGCCGTTCAGCAGACCACACGGGGCTACAGGGAGAGCACTTTATATACGCAGCAGATGTAGTTTCCCACTTGATCGCCCATCTCTTCAACCGTGCTTTGGTTGAGGGATTACCCAACTCATGGACTATGCATACCATTACGCCTATCCATAAGTCCGGCGATATGATGGACCCAGGGAACTACAGGACTATTATGATAGGCCATATCCTGGCCAAGATCTATGGGGCAGTACTAGAGGCAGAGCTCAGTACACACACTGAGGCAGCGGGGATCAGAGCACCCGGCCAGGCAGGCTTCCGCCGCACTTTCTCCACCATCGACCACATCTTCGTGCTTCGTTGCTTGATTGAGCGCGAAGGCGAGGAAGCAGAGACTATACTGTTGCTTTGTGGATTTCCGCAAAGCCTTCGACATGGTCCCTCGAGAGAGACTACTACGGAGGCTCCAGAAGTTACAGCTTCCATCAGACATGCTATGGGCCATCCACGGTTTGTATGCACGAGTCACAGGCAGGGTACGCTGCCCCGGCGGTCTATCAGACAGCCTTGTTAGCACCATTGGTGTGAAACAAGGTTGCCCTCTCTCACCCACTCTCTTCGATCTCTACATCGACGAGATCACGGAGTATATACAGCGAGCAGGAGGGCGAGGAGGAGACCTCGGAGGTACACCAGTACATATCCTATTATATGCTGATGACATTGTCCTTCTCTCAGAGTCACAGGAGGGGTTGCAATCACATTTACAGGCGCTCGATACCTTTTGCATGGAGAGAGGACTCACAGTGAACCTTGGCAAGACCAAGGTCATGATCTTCCATACCTCCAGGACAGTACGCCATCGCGCCTCTTTCACAGCAGCGGGAGGACAGATTGAGGTAGTGGACTCCTACGTCTACCTAGGTATCACCTTCTCGGGCAGCACAGGGGTATTCTCCATGGCACAGGCTGCGAGAGATAGATTGACGCGAGGTTATGCGGCACTTGCAGGATTGGAGAGACGCTGCTTTCAGACACATTTTCAGGAGCCCCGGACTAAGGGGTGGCTCTTTGACACTCTAGTGACACCCGCATTGATGTACGCAGCAGCAGTATGGGCACCAGGGATCACAGAGGCGATGTGGACGCAGATTGAGAGGCCCCAGATCACCATGATATCACGCTTGCTGCGCAGCAAGCCCTCCGTTCCACATGACATTATACGAGCTGAGCTTGGCACACCACCGATGCTAGTGGAGGCCCTCTTCCAGTTGGTGACCTTTATTCTGAGAGTCAGAGAGCTCCCCACTAGCCGACTCACCAGGCTTGCATTTGAGAGCTCTAGACATTTGGCAGAGACAGGGCATGAGAGA
Source organism: Ceratopteris richardii (assembly GCA_020310875.1). Lineage (NCBI taxonomy): Eukaryota > Viridiplantae > Streptophyta > Polypodiopsida > Polypodiales > Pteridaceae > Ceratopteris > Ceratopteris richardii. The sequence goes on along the minus strand of CM035421.1, from coordinate 70,414,716 downwards.
GTATGGTATGCACAGACTTACCGATGGTTAGCAGACCATGGCATGAGCATTACGGATCTCCCCCCTTTTCAGTATGACCTCTCTTCCCCCCACATTACCCTCTCTCGTTCGGAGAGGAATAGGATCATCCGTCAGGACCTACTACAGATACACGTCAGGGAGACATGGATAGCACCACGGGAGCCTCTTCCCACAAAGAGGCAACACTACAGAGAGCACTTCCTGACTGTGACAGCGGATGGTTTCATTCAGAGACCACGATACATGGATACATATATGGCACCAGCTGAGAGAGTGGCCATTGGGCAGCTCAGAGTATCATCACACCAGCTCGAGATTGAGATTGGGCGAGCCACACATACCCCCAGGGATGAGCGATTATGCAGGATATGTAGAGAGGAGGTGGAGGACGAGGAGCACTACACATGTAGATGCCAGGCATATGAGGACATCAGAGACCGCTACCCACAGCTCTTCAGGGGGCCTAGAGAGATCAGGGCTTTATTGGGGACAGAGGACCAGCGCCCTCTAGGTCGTTTCCTAGTAGAGCTCCAGCACCGTCGCGCATCACTCCTCCAGCAGCAGATGGAGATACACCTGACCCCCCCCCTCAGACTTATATTACAGATTTTTTCAGACCCACATAAACTCGAGCGCCCAGCTCCATGCGGGGTGTCACATTACACAGAGCAGAGGAGCTTAGACGACAGCGTCGACGACCGAGACCCCTTGTCCGGAGAGCTCGTCCACATCAGAGAGAGATTCAGGCGATTCACGCACGCCATGACATGGAGATACAGAGACGTCAGCAGCGCACCCCTATCGATTTGGACACCCAGAGCATTTTGAGGATCGCCATGATGCCTTATCCACGGATGCATTATATCCTACACCCACTCCAAGCATTTAGGGGGTTGTGATACCATCGAGCCTCCCCTCCCTATGCATATCATATTTGTATCTCACCCATTGAGCATATAGAGTGCATACCCATAGCACCCCACACCCTTGATACTGGCTACTATCCCACCTTTTATACCCGTTTGCAGTACTCACACTTTATTTTCGTTTTGGATCACAGTGGATTGGATCATACTGGATTGGATCATACTGATGTATATGTTTTGTCTCATAGGCCGATTTTGGCCTCTAATAGACGTTAAAAAGTCTTTCTCTCTCTCTCTCTCTCTCTCTCTCTCTCTCTCTCTCTCTCTCTCTCTCTCTCTCTCTCTCTCTCTCTCTCTCTCTCTCTCTCTCTCTCTCTCTCTCTCTCTCTCTCTCTCTCTCTCTCTCTCTCTCTCTCTCTCTCTCTCTCTCTCTCTCTCTCTCTCTCTCTCTCTCTCTCTCTCTCTCTCTCTCTCTCTCTCTCTCTCTCTCTCTCTCTCTCTCTCCTCCCTCCCTCCCTCCCCCTCCCCTCCCTCCCTCCCTCCCTCCCTCCCTCCCTCCCTCTCTCTCTCCCTCTCTCTCTCTCTCTCTCTCTCTCTCTCTCTCTCTCTCTCTCTCTCTCTCTCTCTCTCTCTCTCTCTCTCTCTCTCTCTCTCTCTATATATATATATATATATATATATATATATATATATATATATATATATATATATATATATATATATATATATATATATATATATATATATATATATATATATTACATAATACATATGAAAGTTGAAACAATAATCCTAACTTCTAAGTCTACATAGAATAGAGTCTAGACTCTAGACTACATATCCAAAGTCCCAAGTCCCCATCAAGAATCAAGATTCAATACAATCACATTATCACATGAAAAAAACACATTATCAAGATAAAATATTAAAGATTCAATATACATCTCCCATCTGGCATCAATAGATTTATCATTCAACACACATTACAATCACAAACACATTGTCAATATTTAAAGAACTCAAATGATAAATCAACATCTATCTGATATCATCAATGATCATAACTTCATAAGAGTATACACTCTATAAAGAAATGAGTCCATGCCAAATGGGAATACATCAAATCCCATCCTATCAACCGAAAACCAATAACTACATGTCGCAATGTAACATAATTAAGCCATAGATGTCAAATGAGAGTGTCAAAAAACTACATCAAATTTTTTTACCCAAAAAAATAGTGAAGCTGAAAAGCGTGTCGGCGTTTCAAGAAACGGCCATTTCTAGTGTAGCGTTTCGAAATGCCCCAAATGGAGTTTCATGCAACTATGGGTGGTGCACTAGCTTTTTGCATGGATCATTCAACATATTGCATAGTTTTCAGCTTTGTTGACACTAGTGCGAGATATAGTTCAACATTGTGTCCTTTTCAAGGAAATAACTCTTTTTGCAACATGTGTGAGAATTACTTATGTAAACCCCTTAATTTCCAACATTGCATCCCTTTCAAGGAAGTAGGCTCAAAGTTTCACAACACATGTGAGAATTATTTATGTACACCCCTTAGCTCAAGCATTCCTAAGCATATCAATAATAGGAAAAACCTGGTGCATTGTAGCTGAATGACTAAGTTCCTATGACATCTGACTAGAGTCTCAGTTGTTTTCTTTCTCTAAAAGGGACCGAAAGCATACAATTAATGGAGCAATGTTGGAGGTTTTCCAATCCAAAATGGAATATCATACACGACGTGCAAGATTAGAAAGCTTGAAATGATGCCAACACTGCAATGGATAGGACATTCATTGCTTCTCAACTTAGCAAAATCCTAGGTAAGGCTCTCTTTAACATGATACGGTGAATCAGAATGTTGATTAAATGAAACATTTATCCCCACATAATGTGTAGGATTACACTGCTTGAAATGATCCAATTGCTACAATGGATAGGCCATTCTTGGCTCCTTAACTTTTCAAATCCTAGGATGCTCTCTCTAACACAGTACACTAAATCAAAATGTTGCTTGAATGAAACATTTATCCCTATATGGCATCCAAGATGCCTTAAGATAATGCTCTAATATATTCATTTCCTATGACAAGGAATGCCTAAAGCTAGTGCAATTCACATTTATGGGCCTTGATTTGCTATAAATGATTCTAAACAAATGCAACAAAGAGTAAATCTAACAAATCCATGCATGCATTGAGTACCATCGTTTTGTTCAATATTATGTTGATATAGCAATGTATTATCAACATACCAAACACCAAGGATAATCTCCTCTATGCAAGCCACTTATCAAAAGGAGAAGGGGAAAAGGGGGAAAAGGGGCGGGGAGGGGGGGAAGAGGGGGGGGGGGGGGGGGGGGGGGGGGGGGGGGGGGGGGGAATAGTTGATTAGACATCATTGCTTGATTCCTATATGCAAGTATATCACTAAAAAGAGAGATTATTCACAGATACAGCAAAATTCCATGTATCATAGCATTTCTCAATCAGCAATCCCCTTGATGGCTCCCAATAACATAATACAAATTGCTCACTGAAACCATCCTTGACAAAGGTCCTCCCATTACACATGTTGTAGTGCATCGTAAAGCTCACCGGCTATGAGAACCTTTTGCATTTCCTGCAATTAACTCTATTGATTATGTGACAACACCAATGATGAAAGAGGGGGGAGGGGGAGATATATACCTGATTAGACATCATCGCCTGATTCCTATATGCAAGTGTATCATAGAAAAGAGAGATCATCCACAAATACAGAAAAATTCCATGTATTATAGCATGTCTCGATTAGCAATCCCTTTAATAGATCCTAATAAAATAATACAAATTGCTCAGTGAAACCATCCTTGTCAAGAGACTTCCCATCACACATATGTTGTAGTGGATCATAAAGTTCATCAGCTATGAGAACCTTTTGCATTTCCTACAATTAACTCTAATGATTATGTGACAATACCTATGATGAAGGTGCAAGGAGGACATGAGCTTGGAGCTTATCTATATTTGGAGGAGGTCATCTTCACTTCATGGAGATTGTGAAGTTATGTAGATTTGTTGCAGCGTGTACATTCATATGCATATTCTTATGATTCTTTGTACATTCATGCACTTCATATTTTGGAATGTATGGCATATATGTGAAGCTTTGCTCCTTCATCTCTCTATGACTTTGTCTATTTTCTCTCACGTCTCTATTTCGTTTTCGTCTCTATATTGATTGTTGGCCTTAAAAACCAACTCTCATTGTAAATACATTGTTTTAATGGGCTCTAGAAAGCTCTGTATATTCTACACCTTGAAGGGAGCTCCTTTACATTTCCTTCTATAATTCAAGTTCCTTTTCTCAAAAAATAAAAATAATAACAAATAGATAGATAGATAGATAGATAGATAGATAGATAGATAGATAGATAGATAGATAGATGGATGGATGGATGGATGGATGGATAGATAGATAGATAGATAGATAGATGGATAGATAGATAGATAGATAGATAGATAGACAGGCAAAGAGACAAACAGACAAAGAGATTGACAAATAGACAGAAAGCTGGATAGACAGAGAGACAGACAGACAAATAGAGAGAGAGACATACACAGACATACAGTCAAAGAGAGAAACAGAGAGATGAACAAAGAGACGGATAGAGAGACGGACAGAGAGACAGACAGAGACGGACAGACACAGACAGGGAAACCGATAGACAGAGAGACAGATATATACACGCCCCTGCCACGCACGCACCCGTGCCCCTGTACCCACCCATGCCCACGCCCACGCCCACATACACATCTACATCCATAGTCGTTACTGATGAGATTTTAGCTCGTTACTTTTGATAGGATGGTGACGCTTGACTAGTCCGCTAAAACATTTCTAATGTTTATTGCCATGATCTTCTTTTTTTTGGAAAATAAATTTAGAGAAAAAAGAATATATACTCATAAGATCATATCAAAATTAAATGATTCATCCATGAAACATGATTCATGTATAAAATGATGAGAAACCAAAAAACAATAATTTCATTACCCATTAAAAATAAAATCTATCGACCATGCTCATAGTATGTGATGAATCATGATCGATATATAATTTGACAAAATCATCAATCATCATGAGGTCCAAACTCCTCACCTCCATGATCAGCCTCATCTCCACAATCAATGTCATCATCATCATGAAGGGAGCACAAAAAGGATCCTCCTAATCATCATCATATGCAAATCTCTCGGTGATGACAGTAGTAGACTGTAGATGTGAGGGAAACTTCTTCACCTTCTATGTATGTGTGTGTGTGTGTGGGTGTGTATATATATATATATATACATATATATATACATACATATATATATATATACATATATATATATATATTTTTATTTTTATTTTTATTTTTTTTTTATGACAAGATCAATTTTGTATTAATAGAGAGTATTGAGTGATAAAATGTTATCATAAATCGATCTCTTGTGAATAAATCCAACCTGGGAAGGGTGCACTAGTTTATGAATAAACGGCTTAAGCCTAAGAGCGAAAATTTTAGCAAATATTTTGTAGATAATATTCATCATTGAAATAGGTCTCCAGTCTCCAATCTGTTTAGGGATCTCCACCTTGGGAATAAGTTTAATTTTCCCTTACTTGAACGAATAAGGCATCCTTTGATCCCTCCATATTTCATTACATACATCAAGACGCAGTGATTTAAGAGAGGGCCAAAAGGTAAGAACAAACTCTTTAGTGAGACCATCCAAACCGGGAGCCTTCCCATTCTTAAGAGAACCAAGGGCTAGAAAAATTTCTTCCTCTGTTATGGAAGTCTCACAAGCAGCAGCCATCCGTGAGTCAAGGCACTGAGTATGAGCAAGGGCTTCATGAATCGCCGCAAACCAAGAGTCATCGGTGGAAATAGAGTTCCCATCACGCAACTCTTTGTCCTCGATCTCTAGTAACGAAATAGTATTTGCAGCATGCTTAGCTCGCAAGAAGTCAAAGAAGCATTTAGAGGTAGCATGTAGATCATTCACGTCCATGCATCTAGCTCCTTTGGTGGAATGTATAGTGTTATTTTTAGCGAAATGCAAGCATCTGTAGGCATCACACAAGCGCGAGTAATCCCTCTCAGAGAGTAGGTGACCCATATCCACCTTTTCGGTTAATGAAAGAATAACATGCTCAGCTTCAACTTTAGCTGCTTTCAAAACATTGGAAAAGTATTTCCCACAATCCCTTACATCTTGCATACCCACCACCAGGGCTTCCCATTTCAAAGATGCAGAAAGCTTTAAAGCAAATAAGATCGTCAACCTTTGCTTTAAACACCGACGTTTGAATCCACGCATGGTTGAGTCTCAATGGAATTCTGTGGAGTCTGTCAAGAATACTTGCTGTTCAATTTGAATAAAAAAGGAGCAACAAAAGAGGACTGTGATTTGAAAGCAACATTGTGGCATCAATCCACATTTTGGAAACAGGAGAGAGGGCAGAAATATGAGAGTAGCCGCACCTGTCCAACCTACTCATAGCCTTCCTATGCGACCTAGAATGGAAAGTATAACGAAGAGTATGACCTTCGATATATCCCCATAAATCTTTACAATTCAAAGAGTCCAAAATTTCATTCCACAACCACTTTTCCTTCGATGAGATCAAGGAGGGGGCAATTGTACAGTCTGTATCTATCTCAACCATATTGAAGTCACCACACATTACGACACGAGCATTATCCCACAGTTCAAGCTACTCACAAGAACGAATAGCTTGAAGAATATTTTCCCAAGTTTTAGCTCTCTCCATCGGAGAATTCGGAGCATACACATTTATGCAGATATAGGATACTTCATGCAATAGAAGATGAATGATCAAAAATCTTCCTTGAGGATCATCAAATAACACTTGATAAGGGATATCCTTTCTGATAATGAAAAGACATTGTGAATAACCATTCTTAAGACCATTATAACGCAATTGAAAATCTCTAGTGTGCATAAGCATTCCCACATGATCATGTTTTTTATGTTCTTGGATCGCCACCAGATCCAACTGATGTCTGATAATCCATCTCCAGAGCCTTGTCCATTTCCCGTATTGTCTTAATCCTTGAATATTCCAAGTGGCTAGCTTCATGATGTTGACGGGGCAGTATGAGAAGAATCCATGTGGGCCAATGCTGGACCAAATCCTGAAGTATAATATCCATATTCTCATAATATTCTGCCATCATCCATGAGTAGGTGTAAAATTAGCCTCATCAGTAGGTGAAGCTGAATAGCCAGACTGAAATTTGTTGCGCTTCCCCCGACGCAAAGCCTTTTTATAGGTGACAGGAGTAAATCCATCATTGTCAACCGCTCTCTTCCTCTCCGTTTCTCCTAGGAGGATCCTTTGCCGCACCCTCCCCCTCTCTTCTCTTATACACGTTAATCTTTACTAGGTTATCGAGGCTGCAGGATGCAAATGTTTTTCCACTGCTAATTCTTTTCCTTTATTACCGATACCTTGAGGAGGTGGAGGTCTAAGAGCGTCATTGTTGCGAGAATTCAGAGTAGTAGGCATGTTCCTTGATCTTCCAAAAACTTGTTCCTCTGGTACCAGAACTTTACTGCCAGGGAAAGCAAGAATGAGGTTCACTCCTTCACTTTTTAAAGTGGGACAATTTTTCGAGTAATGCCCTAAGTTGCAACAATGAAAGCAAGACCCAGCCATGTTTCCCCATTTAAGATAAATAACAATCCTCCCCACATTAGGTACATTTATACCAAGAGCCTTTGAAAATGGCCTCGAGGTATTCCACATAACATAGATTATGTTCTTATTGGGTGCTGATATAGGAGTATATAGTAATTTCCCCAAGACCTTAGCCACATGTCCAATACTATTCCATAAAAAGGAGGGAAGGTCTATCAATTCCACCCAAACGGGGCACTTATACAGAAGTTCTTCTTTCATCGCTTTTATCGGCTTCCAAGAGAAGAAGTGTGCCATTAAACTGCAAAGAAATATTGTTTGTTGCTCCAAAAATTGAAGTTTGATACCATTATCATTGAGAATCACCTCAAAGAGGCCATGTCCTGAGTAGAAAACCTTGTCGACAACCTCCCTCTCTACACTTGCATTAATTGCATGCTCCACGTCCACTGCCAAAGGAATGCGAGTTGTAAAAAAGAGGTGCAGACCCCTTTCATGGAACATACGAGTCAAGTCCCAAATGAAAGAAGGGTCGATATCCACTTTCACATCTCCTTGAACATTTTCATCAAGAGTCAAAGCATCTTCCATCATTTCTTTTAGCTTATTCACATCGAACTCATTCTGCTTAGGAGACTGGGGAGCAACTTCCACCTTTTGAGAAGCATTAGGCTCAGGTACAGAATCCCCAAGCAAAAAAGAAGAGGCCATCTTGACCTAACCTGTTTGTAGACAAAATGACCTTGTAATGAAACACTTCCAGCTCCAGAATGGAGAAAAACACTATAATGTACTTTATCTTCCATAGTCAAGTGTTCGAAGCTGACGCAAACCCTAGTTATGAACAGATGCAGCAAAATGCAATCGAAATATCTTCCATATATATATATATATATATATATATATATATATATATATATATATATATATATATATATATATATATATATATATATATATATATATATAATTTAAAAAGAAAATGGTCAAAATCATAGAAATATTGGTGAAATGGTCAACTTCTACTAGGTGAAACCCTGAATTCGGAAGAACATTTTATGGATTTGTTAGCCAAATCAGATTATTGACTTGGTCAACTTGTTCGTCAACTTGGTTGAACTTGGTCAAAGTCGGTCCAAATATGCATGTGAAGATTTTTACATATTCTTGTAGTGCTTAGAGAGAACTTTCCAATCATATATAACACTAGCCTGTTTGGACCATTTTACCCTTCAAAAAGCAAACCCTAATTTGACACACAGCAAAATCTTATTAAACCATGTCATAATGATCCAATGGCTGAAATAATTACAAGTGGCACCTTTAAAAGTTGAACGTAGACCTATGAAAAAAAAAACTAAGTAAACTTTTGCATCAGATTTTTCTGAAAAAAAAACACACTTTGCAGTTTCTTCTCTGATTTTATCGCTAGGCTTGATTAAGCCTATACAAAGACATTCATGGGCTCATAGACATCATCTCTTGGAGAGTATCGTCACTTTGGAGGTGGGACGGGATACTTTTTTCTTCAACAATATGGAGGAGATTATGGATCTCGCCAATAAAGAGAGTTAATTGTACATGTACAATACAAATAAGTGGGTTTTGAGATGGTTTTCTATTCAACATTGATTCAACAAACAAAAAATATAAAACTGTGACATTCTCAAACACTAAACTAACAAGATCATAAACAATTTGTGATTCGAGCAGCACAAGACAATAATAATATACAAGAAACCATGGAAAGAAATAATTTCTGCACAAGCAAGAATAATCCATGTCACTTACGATCCACCTTGATGGAAACTTCAGATTGTCCTGATGGAGTTTGGTTACTGCAGGCTGCGAGGCAGTCTTCATCACAGTTGCAAATACGTAATAATGAGTGAGGAAGTGGTTCCACACTCTCAAAACTACGTTTGTGCTTTCCAGCTCCCTTTGCTGGAATGGTCTTGACCTGCATGCAGATAAGAGACATCATATTTGCCTGCTTCTTCTTATATCACATGTTGTCAGCAATAAAACACCTGGCATGCATTCCATAGAGACAATTATATTGCCACACAGATTATATTATCATATTAATAAGTACGCACTGGAAAATGGAGATTCACATGGCTAATTGCAATGCTGATTGGTCATATAAGACCTTAAGAATGATTGCATATACTTTACACAATATCAAGTGAGGTAAAATTTGAACGATCGTAATGGGAGAAGATTTAAAACTGCCGAGTGTTATTTTGCAAGCATTAACATCCAGGAAAGTCAGTATTTTGTATTCTCATGTAAATATATGGGAAAGAAACCTCCATTGAGCATGAACTCTCTAGTAAGAATTATATAACAGAAAGCCTCGCCATGAATATTAGGTTGAACAACTTCAGGTTATATACTAGATGATAGAAGAATGCATGAACCAAGAACTTGATTTTCATTCTGTCCCAGTCTCTGTGAAATTTGCACCCTGCAGTTTCCTCCACCTTAAAAAACCTTTTTCTATGCTCCATTTCTTTCACAAGCACCTTACTCTGTACAAGGCCTTTTCCCAGCTACACTATGCTCTGAAACTACCACTTGCACAGCACCATGCTGTGGAGTGTTCCAGTATGAAAGGGTTCCATTTCTCAGGTTAACAGTGTATAGCTGTTTGTACTCTCTCCGTTATGTGATTGAGGCCTATCTTCATTGATGCGGAAGCCTACTGCTATTACGTCCTTCCTTGTAAAATGGTCATGTACACTTTCAATTTCCCCAGCATACTCACTGAGATTTCTCTTCTCAATACCTCTTCATCCACTTCTTCAGCACAACACGGTAGGTACTGAGGACGATTAAACCCTATATAACGATTCCTAGCACTGGCCTCTTCTACCCAGTCATCCTCTCTTTGAATTTCACATTTCCAGCAATGAGACAACAAGCTTTGAGCTTGATTCATTCCAGATTTCCTCACTCCATTCAGTTCCTTTGGTCCAGCAACATCAGCACCCATCATCCCAGGAAAAATACTCAATATTTTTCTGTACACAGCAAGTACACAAACATCCAGCCAATTAATCATGTTTGCTGCCAACAATATTCAATGGATGCACTCCCTCAAGCTTCATGCTCACTGAATGGATAAATATGCATTTCAGAAGTCAAAATCCTTCTTGAACCTTTCAAATGCACCTCACACACAACGCAAAGAAGTGGCTAACCATGGAATCGTTACGACTCTAATCACACCCAAAAGCAGCATTTTCCATCGTTATCTAAGACAAACTTGGCCTCAAAAAATGATTTGCAACAAGATTTCTTTGGATATGTAATTTGGCTTGAATGTCATTGGTAACTCCATAACACTACCAAAGATGTTCCAAGCCAAATGTTTGTATCATTGCCATAGTCCTTTTCATGTATGTACTTTTACCATATTTGAACAAATGTGTGAAAAGAAGGAACCAAGTTGTAGCCCGGGAGGGGGGGCAGAGGAGGGGGAGGGGGTGACGGGGCATACACATACGTTGTCATACAAGCGTCATAAGTTCAGATTTATCTCAACTTATGAATCATAATTGCTAAAAGTTTCAAATGGCAAAAACAGTGTTTCTTCTTTGTGAAGGAAATAAGAAACACTAAACAGCAACATACATACATATACTTTTCCCTTTATTTTTTGCACCTCTTTCTTCAACAGCAAGTCTTGGAAGTTTCTAAAGTTAATAACAGCATTAGACTATCAATAATTGAAAAAACTTGTGAAGAAGGGCATATATGATCTAGGCAAAGCATTTTAGAGTTATGGCGACTAATTCTTCATCATCAATGTAAACCTCAATCTTAACCAATTAATCGACAAGGTTTTGAGTTTTAGTTAGGTGTTCTTGCATGTGACTAGCTTCTTCCATTCCAAAGTTATATAATTGTCTCTTCAAATATTGCTTCCTAACAATATTGGGAGAGTAGAAGAGATCACCAAGCCTATCCCATGTCTCTTTAGATATGGTATAAGGACGTACGTGGGTATCACTGACCTCTTCACTGAAAAAGCAATGACCTTGAGAAGTTTGACCACTAGTACTGGAAGCTACATTGACCCTGAGAAGTTTGACCACTAGTACTGGAGGCTTGATTATTTTTAGGTGGGGTTTGTGTTAGTTATGGAAGTAAAGCTTCATCTCCAAGTGTAACTCTTTTTCTTCCTCTTATAGGTATAGATCTAGGTCTCTAAGGATGAGATAAATCACATGTCACATAATCCCACGAATCTTTTGGTACCAAAAGACTTTTAAACATGAAACTCCGATATGGATAATTAGAGCTTTCCTCATGCTTTTCATCACTAGATAAAACACCTAGAACATTAGATTGGTCACCCATTGGGAAAGATAATAACAAGATGAACTCACTACACAAAATCGTCTAGATATTCACAAAACAAGAATGCTCACAAGATGAACATGATAGAATTTATGTGCACAAAGTACTTCAACCTCTATAAGTGCACTATGAGCAAACTAATCTTGCATTAAACAACCATAGGAACCTTGCAAAAAGCAAGTAGAACAAGATATGGAGGAGCACAAAGAGAGAAATTGAGAGTCTTGCTCTTAAAAATCTGAAATTTATTGTTTGTGTGCAGAAATTTCAGAAATTGTACCTTTCTCTTGAGCTAGAGTACCTCCTTCAACTAATTTTTTCCAAGAATCTGCAAGTTTGACTCGACAGAGTTGATCAAGAGGACCATAACTGATCACAAGTTGAGCAAGGTTTGACTAGCCTACTAATGGTTCAAAAAAGGTAGTAAGAGGTAGAATAGAGAAAGAGAGCTATACGAAAAAAACTCTCCCAATTCAATGCTCTTTGAGCAAAAATGGATGCTTAACGTGAATGGGCTGATCTTGTACCTACACAAGATCCTGCTCTAAGTAAGATAGATACAAGAGTTGCTCAAATATACACAACAAGAGACATATTACATATTACATAAACACAAACATATATATGAATATGCATGATGTGATACGGTACATGATGTTGGAATGATCATATCGTAAATGGGACATTGCATACTCTTTTTATCTCCCTGCATTCTTTTCCTTGTTGAGGCATTGGTCTTTCTTGTTTGATCACCAATTTTTTTGTTCATAAGTTGTAAGGGTTAAAGGACCCTTGTGGACCATTTTTGGACTTCTGGGAAGGAATTTTTTAGGGAGGATTAGCAATGCGTTGCGAACGTGTACGCAACATGGAGTTGTGTTTATAGATTCCCTGTTACACAAGTACTGTTACCAGCATCACAGAATAACACATTGGGTATTTGGACTATGTTATGGTCATGGAAAGAAGGTTAGTACTTCCTACAAAGATCATCCCGCACGTATGGGCAATGATAGCCTCACAATTAAGCCTTCAGGATCAGTGTGACTTCGTGGTAGCTTTGAGTTTATAAGAGTATACAGGAGACCCTTCCCAGCATTAGGAAAAGCCAACCTTTGGTTTCTTGGATAATAGCTCCTTGTAGATGATGGATGCACCCCCAACCTAGCTCTTCCCTCCCCTCTTCCATCCCAAGATCATTATTGTACATTAGTGTTGTGCCCTTGCATTCCTTTGCCATTGACAGGCCTTTCTTAACTAATGAAATCACCTCTTCCTCCAAAACAAAAAGTTGGATTCGTGGTAGACATGTTTGAAGCAGATGTCAGGAAGTTTACCTGAAACTTAATACTTAGGAAAAATTGCCTGCATGTGATTGAAATGAAGATGTCTAGCCACAGGTGATCAGATTTAATATACCACATGATCAAGACATTTATCTTTCTCAATATATTTCTGAATCGGACTAGGGGGTGACAAGCAATAGTCAGACAATGAAATGAGGGCAGCAGAAAATAGATTTCCAACATAATGTTTAGGAGTTTCAAAATATGACAATGTGCACATGGGAGAAAAGAGCAAACCTTTCTTAATTTTGGAAAATATATCTTGATACCTCTAGCCTCTTTGTGACATAAAACTTTTCCTTTCAATGTTACTGCATTAGCTTTAGGTGTATTATGAGCCTCCAACTGAGCACGTTCTGCCCACTCCTGCTGCAGTTTATCCATGTAAAATTCTCTTGCTTTCTCCAACTTTAGGCGCCCTCCTTTCCACAGACAGCCATTGTACTGGAATCATTGGAAATAATGATAAGAAAAAGAATAATATAGACATGTATCAAACTACAAAATACAATAAGAAACAAGAAAATCAAAGCAAAATAAAGCCAAAATGCAACAGAATAACTTTGCATATATGCAACCAGAATTGAATACATTGTAGCCAAGGCCAACTCAGCCAATGAGCAGCTGGCATCCACTAACGCATGTTTCTCACAAAGGTGGGGGTCTTCCACTTGTACCACTGAAGATGCACTAAAATCAGGCATCTCCCAAAGAAAACCTCAGCATTACCCCCTGTAACTCAATGCAAAACATGTAAATAACCAATGCGAGGACTTACATACATGGATGGCATCTACAAAGACTATATCAGAAATGTATGCTAAATCACCTGAAATACTATAAATTCTAACCATGTACCTTTCTTTCTGTGACCATATGAGACCTAAAAACCATAAAAAATGCAAACCTTAATTTTCTGATTTGTGCTTTTCATGATCTGAGCACATCATTTGAAAGAGCATTTGATGGTGATTATAAAAAGCTACCTGTCGTCAGAAAATGGGTTCATTGAACCCTAAAAAGCACAATTGCAAATTTATCGCACAAGAAAGCTAAATTAACAAATTTCTTACAAAGCAATTACACCGAGAAGCTGCCGGTTGGGGGACTTACACTCTATAAAAGAGACCATAGGGCACAATAAGCATCAATTATATACACTCCTAGTGTGCTTCTAGGTGGAGGTGCTGCCCTGGGTGATTTTGTTGCTGATTTTTGGTGATTCGCTGCTCCCCTCTTCTTCTTCACACACTCCCAAAAGTGTGTGAATGCTGATTTTTGTAAGTGGCTGCTATATTTGGTTATTCTTCAAGTCTTGATGCTCTACCAGGTTTTCGTACCTACTGTTGAAGATAAATGTACAAGCTCATTTTCACATGAGCTATGCTTGGATAAATTTACCAAATATAAAGATAAAGGAAAAGAATAGAAAAGAAAAAAAAGAGAAAAAAAAAAGAGTCTAGTCAAAATTCATGATGAGTAAAAGATACAATATCTGTCTTGTAGTAAGTGGCATGTAGTGGGCAAAGTGGTTAGTTAAGAAGGAAGCACAAACTTCTTCACATGCTCATTGGTTATAAAAGTGGAGTGTGAGCATGTTCTAAACAAAGAGAGAAAGAAGTAAGAGCTCCCAATAGTCAGATCTCGTCATTTTGTCATTTTGTCTTCCCATAGACTCCTTCCTGCTCCACGTCATTTTGTACACAGGCACACAGCTCTGTTGTGAAGCTCATATCTCAGTGTATATGTAACCATTTCTTGCGTTTAAACACTCATTGGAAAGCTTATCTCGTGCACTTTCTTTCTATCACATATCTCCTTCAAAGCTTATATATTCTATGAGATATCAGTCAAAGAGTGAAGTTCAGTTTTTTAGCATACCTGTGTAGACAGGTAGTCTATTCTGGTCGGTTAAGTTTCCCGACCAAAACGTATCCAAATTGCAAGCTCTTTGCATGTACTTTCTCTCTCCCAAATATCTCATTCAAAGGATTCATATTCTGTGAGATATCTATCAGAGAATGAAGTCCAGTTTTTCAGTATACTTGTGTGCACAGGTGGTTTATTTTGGTCAGTTGAGTTTGTTGACCAAAACTCATCCAAATTACTTGATTTTTAGCTTGTTGGGAAGCTATTTATGTGTACTTTCTCTATCTCAAATATCTTCCTCAAAGGATATATATTCAGGGAGTTATCAGTCCAAGAGTGAAGTTCAATTCTTCAACATACTTGCGTGGACAGGTAGTTCATCTTCATGAGTTTCGTTTATTAATCAAAACTTGTCCAAATTAAGTTATTTATAGCTTATTAGAAAACTCTCTTTGTCTACTTCGATTGACTAAAGGCATAGCTCCATTTGAGTTTTGTATTGAGAGAAGCAAGCTATCTAAGGTGCAGTTGTTTGTCCAAGTGCTAGACATACAAGGGTTCACTACACATTTTCGTTGCTCATAGGAGAACTCATTCTCCACAGTTGGTATCAGAGCAAACTTGGTGCCGAAGCTTCATCAACAGAGTTGGAGTTAAAGCAAAGCAAAAGAGGAGCTAAAAAACAAGGAGGAGCTTCACAAACGCAAGAGCAAAGGACAATATAACTATTCGAGGTAACTCTCAAAGTTTTTGATAGTCTTCAATGGCTGACTTGGGTCAACAAGTAGAGAAATTGGATAAGGATAACTATCGAGTGTGGAAGTTTAGAATGACCAACTACCTAATGGGCAAAGGCTTGTGGGGTATTGTGAGCGGTGATGATGCTCAACCTCAAATCAATCAAGCTATGGCCACCGAAATCCAAAGGAGGCAAGCAAAAGAATGGGAAGAGAGGAATAGGAGAGTCATGTTCCTCATTTCAAAAGTCATTATTAATGCCATGGTAGGGCATATTCAACATCTAGAGAAAGCTAAGGATGCTTAGGAAGCTCTTGAAAGGATGTATTCAACAAATACCAAAGCTAAGAAACTTCAACTCAAGAATGAGTTGAACACAATCAAGAAAAGTTCGAGTCAATCCATAGCTGAATATACTTTGAAGATTAAGGAGCTAAGTGATGCTTTAGCTTCTATTGGCATAACGACGAAGATCTTGTGTGTTATACTCTCAATGGATTGGGAGAAGATGAAAGATGGAAGCCTTTTATAACTTCCATTAACTTGAAAGATGCCTATCCAAGTTTTGAACAACTAATCCCTCCTCTCGTCACAGACGAGCTTAGCTTTGGTGGCCCCAAAGGAAAGGACAGCCCCAACCAAATGTTATATGCAGGTCGAGTAAAGGAAGGAACTCAAGAGGAGGCTCAAGAGGAAAAGGAAGAGGTCACATCAACTCCAACTACAATCAAAACAATTCGGAAGACAACAATGATGCATCAAATGCCAACACACAAGGAAGAGGTCGAGGTAGAAGTAGAGGAAGAGACCGAGGCTCATACAATTCTCATAAAGGTATAATGTGCTATCATTGTGGTAAAGTAGGACATTATGCTAGTGATTGTTGGCTGAAGAATGGAAGACCAAATGGACGCAATCAAAGGAGCCAAAGCAACTATGCAAGCACCTCAAGTGAAAGAAGCAAGGACACACTACTTGCAATGAGACATGAGTATAGAAGCTCTTGTGAAGATGACAAAAAATGATACATTGATTCAGGTTGTAGTAACCATATGTCATGCAAAGGAAGTTTGTTCACTAATCTACAGGTACCAAGTGGAAAAGGATGTGTTGAAACAGATGATGATACTCAACACATGATTGAACATATTGGAGATATAAGGCTTGGAGATACAAGTAGAGCAAAGGTACTATCTAATGTTCTTCATGTTCCTACAATTTCAAAGAACTGGATTTCAGTAGGAAAAATGATAGAGAAGGGTTATCATGTCATATTCAATGAGAATGGGTGCTTCATAAAGAATCCTTGGTCATTGCTCGAGGTAGAAGAGAAGGAAGGATGTTCACTTTGAACGTCCAACATCCACATGGAAAGGTCATGTACATTCAATGTGGGAACAGATTTCATAGCTAGACTTATGGCACAAAAGAATAGGACACATCAACATTCCAAAGCTGAAGGACATGAGCAAACATGAAGTGATAAGAGGTCTTCCAAACTACATGAGTTATGTGAAGCTTGTCAACTAGGAAAGCAAACGAGGTAGCCATTCAAAAGGAGCAATTATGTGGCCCCAAATGTCTTGGACTTATACATACGGATGTATGGGACCAACCAAAGAGGCATCAATGGCTGGTAATAGATTTTTTGTCACCTTCATTGATGATCACTCAAGAAAGGTATGGCTATTTTGTATGAAGCAAAAACCAGAGGTGTTTTCTATATTCAAAAGATTCAAAGTTGAAGTTGAAAAAGAAACAAGAAGGTCTATCAAAACCTTAAGGTCCGATGGTGGAGGAGAATACTTCTCCAAAGAATTTTCAGATTTTCTACAAGAGAATGGGATCAAAAGGCAGTTTACTTGTAGGTACCAAAAGAGAATGGGATCAAAAGGCAGTTTACTTGTAGCTGAGAGGAAAAATAAGCAAATTGTTGAAATTGCAAGATGCATGTTCAACGAGATGAAGGTACCATTGTACTATTGGGCTGAAGCTACCACAACCGCCATTTACTTGATGAATAGGTGCACAACATCGGGAATACATCACTCGACTCCAGAGGAGGTATATTCCGGTAAGAAACCTGATCTTACACACCTCAAAGTGTTTGGATGTGTTTGCTTTGTTCACATTCCACAAGTTAGAACAAAGATGGAAAACAGGTCAGAAAAATGCATTTTCATCAACTACTCGACGAAGCAGATTTGAAGATGAAAACCATCCAGACTTTGTTTGCTGGTTGAAAAAGGCACTTTATGGCTTGAAGCAAGCACTAAGAGCATGGAATCAGAGGTTGGTAGAATATCTAACTAAGTGTGGGTACAACCCAAGTAGTGCAGATCCTTCATTGTACATGAAGAAGGAAGAAAGTAGAGAGGTATATATTTGCATATACGTCGATGACCTCATCATAACAAGAAATGATGTTACAGGGATTAAAGATATCAAAAGAGAGCTTGGTAAGGAGTTTAAAATTTTAGACCTTGGAGAGTCGAAATATTTTTTAGGAATTGAAGTTGTTTATGGGAAGAGTGGCATCTACTTGGTGCAAAGGAAGTACTTGTTGGATGTTCTTTTCAGATTTGGAATGAGTGAATGCAAACCACTCACTCAACCCATGGACACAAATACAAAGATTTGCTCAAATGATGGAGAACTATTGGAAGATGTAACGACATACAGAAGCATTGTAGGATCATTAATCTATGCAAACATTACAAGACCTGATTTATTTTATGTTTTTGGTGTACTTTCTCAGTTTATGCAAGCCCCGATAAGTGAACATTTAAATTCAGCAAAGAGAGTGTTGAGATACATAAAACATACAGTTAATCATGCTTTGTTTTACAAGTTTGATGAAGAATTGCAGGTCAAAGGCTTTAGCGATGCTGATTGGGCAGGTTCAAAGGAAGATAGGAGATCAACCTCAGGTTATGTGTTCATGATAGGAAGCAAACCTATCACATGGAGCTCAAAGAAACAAACTATTGTTGCACTTTCATCCATGGAGGCTGAATATAGAGGACTAGCATTTGCCACATGTGAAGCAATGTGGATTAAAAAGCTTTTGGTTGATCTTGAAGTGAAAGTTGGAACCATCCCTATATACGGTGATAACATGTCAAGTATTTACTTGGCAAGGAATCCTATGTTTCATGCAAGGAGCAAGCACATTGAGGTCCACTACCATTATGTAAGGGAGAAGGTATTGAGCAAAGATGTGGAGATAAAATTCATCAGAACCAAAGAGCAGGTTGTAAATATGTTTACAAAGTTCTTGGATGCTTCTAAACTCAAAGGTTTCAAGGATGTGATAAATTTGCAGGACATGGTTGAAGATAACTCCCAAATGAGCTTGAGGGGGAGTGTTGAAGATAAATGTACAAGCTCATTTTCACATGAGCTATGCTTGGATAAATTTACCAAATATAAAGATAAAGGAAGAGAAGAGAAAAGGGAAAAAAAAAGAGTATAGTCAAAATTCATGATGAGTAAAAGATACAATATCTGCCTTGTAGTAAGTGGCATGTAGTGAGCAAAGTGGTGAGTTAAGAAGGAGGCACAAACTTCTTCACATGCTCATTGGTTATAAAAGTGGAGTGGGAGCACGTTCTAAACAAGGAGAGAAAGAGGCAAGAGCTCCCAATAGTCAGATTTGGTCATTTTGTGAATTTGTCTTCCCATAGACTCCTTCCAGCCGCACGTCATTTTGTACGCAGCTCTGTTGTGAAGCTCATATCTCAGTGTATATGTAACCATTTCTTGCGTTTAAACACTCATTGGAAAGCTTATCTCGTGCACTTTCTCTATCTCAAATATCTCCTTCAAAGCTTATATATTTTGTGAGATATCAATCAAAGAGTGAAGTCCAGTTTTTTAGCATACCTGTGTAGATAGGTAGTCTATTTTGGCCGGTTAAGTTTCCCAACCAAAACGTATCCAAATTGCTTGATTTTTCGCTTGTTGGAAAGCTCTTTGCATCTACTTTCTCTATCCCAAATATCTCATTCAAAGGATTTATATTCTGCGAGATATCTATCAGAGAGTGAAGTCACAGGTGGTCTATTTTGGTCAGTTGAGTTTCTTGACCAAAACTCATCCAAATTACTTGATTTTTAGCTTGTTGGAAAGCTATTTGTGTGCACTTTCTATGTCTCAAATATTCTCCTCAAAGGATATATATTCAGGGAGTTATCAGTCCGAGAGTGAAGTTCAATTCTTCAGCATACTTGTGTGGACAAGTAATTCATCTTCATCAGTTCCGTTTCTTAATCAAAACTTGTCCAAATTAAGTTACTTATAGCTTGTTAGAAAGCTCTCTTTGTCTACTTTGATTGACTAAAGGCATAGGTCCATTTGAGTTTTGTATTGAGGGCAGCAAGCTATCTAAGGTGCAGCTGTTTGTCCAAGTGCTGGACATACAAGGATTCACTACATGTTTTCGTTGCGCATAGGAGAACTCATTCTCCACACCTACTACACCTCAAGAGAAGACATCTTTGTGCATGTCTATATTAGAGAAGAAACCCTGAATTCTGTTAGGGTTGCAGAATTTCAGCTCCATAAAAGAGACCATAGGGCACACAATAGACATCAATTATACACACTCCTAGTGTGCTTCTAAGTGGAGATGCTTCCTTAGGTGGTTTTGTTGCTGATTTTTGGTGATTTGCTGCTGCCATTTTTTCTTCACACACTCCCGAGAGTGTGTGCATGCTGATTTTTGAAAGTGGCTGCTATACTTCGGTTATTCTTCAAGTTTTGCTGCTGTACCAAGTTTTGCTACTGTACCAAGTTTTGCTACCTACTATTTCAAGAGGTCTCTATGGCTGCTTATAGTGGATCTGTTAGGGTTGCAGAATTTTGCAATAATTACAGCACATAGGCTGTTTTCTTTAAAACAGTCCTATTTCTCTTCTAATTTCAGCACACTTTTCACTTTCATTTAACTCTTAGGCACACCTCTCTCCAAATTTTGTACCTACAACCATATTATATTCAGCTTTTTATCCACTTTTTGTATATTACACACATTGTATAGTTATCAAGTAGATATTATTTGGGGTAGCTTTTAACTACTCATTTGCATTCTCTTGTCTCGTGTCTATTTTCATAATCATTCATCTATCTTATTTGGTTCAAGGATCTGCTCAAGGTTTTAAGTGTTGAAAATCTCCTATGATCCATTATTGGGCGGCGGACCTACCACACTTACCTCACTTCCATTTCCATCTCTCTCTCTCTCTCTCTCTCTCTCTCTCTCTCTCTCTCTCTCTCTCTCTCTCTCTCTCTCTCTCTCTCTCTCTCTCTCTCTCTCTCTCTCTCTCTCTCTCTCTCTCAATCCATATCTTCTCTCGACCCTCTTTCTCTATTCCCATCAAGGTGGTCAAGTGTGTTCAGTTCGGTGAATTCAGTTCGGTGTGTTCAGTGCATTTAAGGTGCGAGGACTGAACCTTAAATCTCAAGTAATCAAAAGGTCACAGCTCAGACAAAGAATCCACAAGTGAAAACTTCATTTTTGCTATTACGACAATCATCTATATACACATAAGTTCATAGTTATCCAAACTTACGGACCAAAGATAGAGAGCACAAACACATACACATAAGAAAAAACAACAAACAAAATCAAGAGACTACACAAAAAATAAGATGAGAAATATAAACAAGAAAGAAAACCAAAACAAAATGAACCACACTAAAAGTAATAATCAAAATTTGAGTTTTAAAAAATACACATATATTTAAAAAATTTTAAAGAAAAACACACGCACACACACACAAATATATAAAAATGCAAATTTTAAACAAAAACAAAAACAAAACAAAAAGTGCATCTTCAACTTCTATGTCTATCCAAAACAAAAAGTATCAAAATTAAACTTTATCATGCATAGCTTGGACATGACATCCCTACTCACGTCATCAGTGCTCTAGAGTAGGTGCAGACTTTAATAGAGACTTTCTAAATAAAGACCATCATATATACCACAATGAATCCATGCAAACCCTAAATTCACCCTCAAAAGAAAGTGTAACTATAAGCTCATGGTAGTGAACCACAAGACTATATAGGAGATCAACTCCATTATGTATAATATCAACTCAATACTATGACATCCCCACTAACATGTTCAGTGCCCAATAGTGGCTATAGAACTAAGAATGAATACATGCTCGCATATGAAACCGACAATGCACACACCACGAGAGTGAACTCCCAAGAAGCTTTGCGAACTGAGTTTAACTCACCTATAATGAAGAGTGTCAAACAAAACAAAAAGTGAATCTTCAACTTCTATGTCTATCCAAAACAAGAAGTATCAAAATTTTAACTTTATCATGCATAGCTTGGACGAATAAATATGACATCCATACTCCCATCATCAATGCCCTAGAGTAGGTGCAGACAGAAGGGAAAGTTATCGGCAATTTTTCGCGCATACAAGTGGTGATTGCAAGGTTGCAAAAGTCATTTGCTCACATACAAGGTCTTTTACCACATGCACGTTGAGCTAAAGTTCCACAAGTTTCAGAATCACAGACGTCGATTAGCTCGGGAGAAAGAATGTTATGTCTATCCAAAACAAGAAGTATCAAAATTTAAACTTTATCATGGATGAATAGCTATGACATCCCTACTCATGTCATCAATGCCCAAGAGTAGGTGGAGACACAAAGAGAAGGTCATCAACATTTTTTCAAGCATACAACTTACAAGTGGTGGCACAGGGTTGTAGAGATCATTTGCTCACGTACAAGGTCTCATACAAGTGCATCGAGCTCACATCCCATAAGTTTCAAAATCGCACATGTCGACGAGCTCAAGTTATAGCTTCTTTTCAGACTAAATATGTTGGGAAAGAATGTTAAGTGTGCATAGCTTATGACTCGATACCGGGGAAGAACAGGAAGAAAAAAACAAACAAACAAAACAAAACTCAAAGCGAAAAACTCCTCAATTTTTTAAAACCTCTACCATTTAAATGATTGAAATCCCAATTTAAACGATCTAAATCTTACTTTTGCATTTAGATCATGGCAAACCCCAAATTTTTCACCCTCAAATGAAACTTCAACTATAAACTCATGGTAGTAAACCACAAGACTATATAGCCATCAGCTTCATTAATGCTTTTTCCCTTGTCCACATTTTCCACCTTCCCATTTTTCATATTGTTCTTGGGTAACTCAACAAGAGGGGGTCTTTCTTTCCAAACATGTTGGCAGCTCAGTCTTGCTTTCACATAGGAATGTAGCACCATGTTTTCCTTCTTGCACATAGCTGAAATGTTATTAGAAAATCATCTGAGTTCCCACAATGTAAAATGCTATGAGGTTTCTCTGTTTAACATAGATAATAACTTCTCTCACATCATCTCTATCTACCGCCAATATTTTTGGTGATGACACCTTCACATTCCACTGACCACAAATTCCATTTCTACTGGAAGCATCATAAGGTGGGCCATGAAAAACCCTACCCAACTCTGTGTCAATTTCACCAATCTCATCCCATAGATAGCATGGGAGATTTATTACCTCCAATAAAACTTGGCATAAATATAGAAGCTCTTATCTTAGGTGTCATATTAGTTTTCATTATATAATGCATGTTTTTTGCTAATCAATTCCATCATGCAATAAGCTAAAATCTTCTCCTTGTTCTTGTTCTTGTTGAGAAGCACCTTTCTCATGCCTTGACCAAGATTAAAAAGTCTTACTGAATTGCATAACTTTTGAAAACTCTTTCCAATCCTTTGGCTACTCCCCAAATTGAAGGTACCTCCCCCATCATGTTGACTATTAATCCTTTGTTGTGGAAAGTGAGTACTTTCTCGACAAACTTTGAATATTTCAACATAGCATGGAACCTTTATTATGAGATCTTTATTGAAACATTCTTGCAAAGTATGTTTAAAAGTTTCTTTCATTTACTTTTGAAGACCATGGCTAACTCCTCTACAAAAGAAACTTACCCTTGAAGAAGTCAAATTGTTTCAACATCTCTAACAATGTTTCCTTGTCTCATTGAAGAAGTGTGCAAAGCTGCTCCAACTTCCTCCAGTCTAAACCTGATCAAAACACTACACGAAATACAAGTTGATAGTCTAAGATCTAACAAAGGCACACATCAATCCAAATCATCACGACAATTGCTCAATTAGGATTTATTAGTTGGAAATCAAACTAAGCAACGTGCAATTCTTCATCAATAATGCAACTCAATACAAATCTATCCAGCCTAGACCAAGTTCATTATGAGCTCAACTTTGCTCTTCCAACATACATTTAGGGTTTCTCATCATATACTCAATATGTGTTGATTATCAGATGCTATTTTTTACACTTCTTGTGTCATGATAGATGGTGTAGCCTTGTCACTTGATTATAGAATTATTTTTTAGATTGCATACATTGATTAACATAATATCATGAACCAAGGCAATTGGTCCATCATGAACATCTATTAGGATATTGTTTAGACATTTTTTAAGCTTTTTGTTCAGTTGAAAAAATCTTATGTGTATGTCTTGTGTATATATGTGCATAAGTAGCCTATATAATAAGAGAGAAAAATATGTTGAAATGGATAAAATCTCAACTTAATTTTATTTAAGTGGTATATTTGTTCAGTTGAGAAAATCTTATGTGTATGTCTTGTGTATATATGTGCATAAGTAGCCTATATAATAAGAGAGAAAAGTATGTTGAAATGGATAAAATCTCAACTTAATTTTTGGCATCAATAATTTGAATGTACTAAAAGAGAACATCTCAATTTAGATTTCACAATTTAAGTCCTTTCTTGTACTACATATGACCATTTATTGATCATGAGCACGAGACCAAATCATGTGAGTCCCAACTCTCAATGCATGCATGATACCATAAGGATGGAAAAGGGTAATTATCAGATCCGCAATCCTTTCCAACAACTTGCAAAAAGCCCTAGTCTATCAAACTTGTAGTCCCTAATCCATTGCTTACTCATTATTCTCTATTATTGTGTGAAAGGAATGTTTTCATGACCTGAAATCAACAACCAAGAAGAATTGCACAAGACTCAACCGTACTAAAAGACACCTTCCGAGTAAATGTGTAGTACTTTATTTTTCAATATGCATCTTGGATAGCACAGCTAGATCCAATTTAGCATATTTTGTGCAAATTGCAACTCAACAAGAATTCACAAGCTCAAAGTGTTGTGTCCATCCTAGAATACACATCTTCTTCAGTAACAAACCCTGGACCCAAAAATGGAACTTCACTGTGTAATTGTTGAACAAGACGAAGTGTACCCACGCATGTGTATTTTTTATTTTTGTGTGTGAACTGTGTATATATGTGATTCCATGGCATTATTTTCTAGTGGGATCAGTTAATAGAAACATGGTTTAAGTGATCATCAAATGCAATCAAACAAATATGGTAGAAGCTATGGTTAAAGATTGATATTATATTTCATGGCTTGGCAGTTTATGTCCGATTTCTTACATGCGTAGTAACCCAAAAGTTTTACAGTCATATCCAACCTATATTTATGATTCCTGTTGCCTTCAGTAGTTTCTCGGTGTGTGGATGGATTTGGGGCCGTACATAATAATCTCATGCGATATAATTCAAGATCGCAAAGCCTCTGTTGACTGAAGTCAAGCCACAGTCATTACCAGACTGAAGAGGCGCTTGATATCATGCGGTGTAGCTTGTACGGTAACATAAGCGAAACTGCGGCCCTTTGTACGCACAACGTCCACAGCAGAGACATGAACGAGGCTTGAGAAGGTCTGCCGTAGGTCGCTGCTCATCACTGATTCGCCGAGGCCACCTACATGCAGCCTCACAACGTCAAGCTCCGGGGAAGCGCCCTCACCAATTTGCGCCTGCAGCATTGTTGCTTTCTGAAACTGAGACGACTGTATGCCGTGTTAAGTTCTATGTGTGTGTGCGCGCGCGGTCGCGCAGCTGCAGCCTGTCATGGAGAGAAAACTGCGTAGAAGAGACTGCGTTTTTGTGAAGTTTTTTTTTAGAGGAAAAATATATCAGATGTGAGAGGCTAGAGTTCACCATAGGTTACTCTCTCTCGAAAACTTGAATGTGAATTTTCCTTTTTTTTAAGTTCGAGAGTGGGTAATAGGTATTCCCTCGATAGACTTGAAATTTCGAAGAACAACATACATGTAGGGACGCTTGAAAAATGGAGATGGACCTAAAGATCTCCTTGGTGATCTGTGTAGAGGCCTACAAAACCATTGACTCAAAGGCTCAACCATGGAACTGCTCTAAAGGGCTGTGACAACTACTAGAAGGTCAATGTGATTCGCATTGTCCATAGGCACATGGCACTACTAAAGGCCACAATGATGCTTGAAGGCCAAATAAACCTATCCAAAGGCAAGAGGAGTCTAGTATGGGGTGTTTGAAGCCTCAACCGCTTGGGCAAGGAAGATAATCCAACCACTAGCCCACAATCTCGAGACAATGTATGTATATTTTGGAGAACATGATTATCTTGTAATTATCTAAAGAGGAGCAAAGATAAACGTCTCTCGATGGGACAACAATACAAAAGCAACTAAAATGTTTAAAAATTGACATGTATGATAAGCTTCATAGTGACTCAACTATCAATTGCAAGTAAAAGAGAAAAGGCATTCTCCAAGTTCATGTGATTGGTAGAGAAGTAAAGAATAACTAAAGGGAAATGCTAAAACATGTCATTCCACCGTCATCTTACATATTTTATTCCATAAAACATGATTCATCCATGTGATTGGTAGAGAGCTAATGAATAACTAAAGGAAAATGCTAAAACATGTCATTCCACCATCATCTTACATATGATTTATTCCATAAAACATGATTCATACCAATGCCCCGGATACGACACTAGAGTATGAAAGACTTTGAGTGAGAGCTCAACACTTCTTAAACTGCCTACCCAACGTGTTCCCCAAAAGAGAATGCCATACCTCTCATGGACACAAAGAAAACCATCATGAACCTTAGGCTCCGTGTGAATTTCTATAACTCATGTTTGGTTTAGAATTTGGAGAAAGTAATCATTCCATCATGTCCATAATGTGCTAAAACGCTAAGATCGATTATCTATTTGCCTGATTTTGACACCCGGAGGTGTTGTTTCGAGTTGATGACATCATCGATTTGTAACCGCCTTTGAACACCAATATGAGGAGAGCTTGCCATTCCTATCCTCAGTCTTGCCAATGCCAATCTTGGGAGCTCAAGGAGTTGCGATCCCCAAGTGTGTACTTTCCAAGTTCTAGTTCCAGTTCTAGTCTTGTTCTTCATTCTAGTCTTGTCTAGTCTAGTATCATGGACATCCCGTCTTGTCCTATTGTAATCTCATACTACGAGATCCTCTCTAGTTATTTCTTGTATCTGGTTCATCTATATGAAGGGAATTCCTATAATCTAAATATCATGTTTCATACCTACAGTCTATAAAAGAGACTATAGGGCACACAATAGGTGTCAATTATGCACATTCCTAGCGTGCTTGGGGAAAAAGAATGTGTAATACTTTATGGAATAATGAAATGTTAAATGGATTTTAATGCCTTGAGGTTTTTACTGTGTTTTGTGTTTTGATTTAGCAGGCAAAGATTCATGAGGGTGTGAACATGCGTGGACTTATTCAAATATTTTTGTAGATATTTAGAACAATATTTAGAAGATAGTATTTTTGTTATTTTTTGTAAAAATAATAGATCGCTTTAGAAAGCGATGTTTTTGTAAAAATAGTAGATTACGATTTTGTAAATAAAGTGGGTTTTTGTAAAAAAGCACGTTTTTCGAAGGGTCACCCTCATGTATCTTCTATTCGAGACGTAATAAGAAATACCTATAAATACACATGCTCTGATAGACTCATTCATTAGAGTATGTGGGGGGAAGATTGTACCCAATTTGGTGTTTAGTCTCTTGTCTCTTTCTATTCTCTTATTACTTTTGTGAGATTTTGTTTTTGTCCTCTGCATACGCACGTATGCGTGATCCGAAGGTCAATAGTGGTATCAGAGCCAAGGTGCATCTACAGAGGTGGTTTTTCGACATCCGCTCGTGATTCGTGGCATCCGTTCGTCAATCAACAATCGTTTCAATCATTTGGTCTAGGTTTTTGTTTATCAAGTTCATTTGTTTTGGTTCGTCGGTTAGTTTTTTCGATTTTTTTTCAAATTTGGTATTGTGCACTGTGCTCACTGTCACACTATACCCCTTGTGCTCAGTGTCTCACTGTCATAATGTACCCCTTGTGCTCACTGTGCTCACTGTACTCATTGTAGCCCCTATGCACACTGTGCTCACTGTACTCACTGTACCCCCTATGCTCACTGTTCGAGTTCGAGTTCGGTTATCAAATTTGGTTATCAAGTTTGTTTATCAATTTGATTATCATTCGGTTACTCCTTCGGCTTACTCCAAGTTGTTGACTAAGGCATAGAACTATGGCATAACTTTGGCATCTTTGGCTTCTCTAGCACTCATGGTTCTCTTGGTTCCCTTTGGTTCCATTGGTATCCATTGGTTACGCACAAGCCAATTCTAACATATGAGTGACAATAAGGGCTTAGTTATTTCCCTAGTTAGCTTACTTATTTCTAAAGTTAGCCTACATAGTTTCTTATTTAGCATGGACGGGATTTGAACTCACAACCTCATACTTCCAAGAGATAAGCTTTATCCACTAGCCTATTTTCTCTTTTTGATACCCCAATTCCTTTTAATAAATATTTAACATAACTCTTAACACTCTCTTCACTTTATTTATTTATTTATTTATTTATTTATCAATTTATTTAAACACTCTCTTTTATTTATTTATTTATTTATCAAAGCACTCTCATTTATTTTTTTCTTGTTTATTTATTTATTATTATTATTATTATTATTATTATTATTTATTTTAATATACACTATTGTTAAAAATTCTTCTTCCACGCTTAGACCTAGGTTTTGGTTCTCTACATAAGGGCCATGGACCCTAGCCATATTACCGATGATTTTGGTTCATCACCCCTACCAGAGGTACCAGTCGAGCAACAATTAGAGCTTTTGTGGCATGAACTCCAACATTCCCAAAACAAGATTAAGGAACATGATGCTGCACTCCAGCAATTGCAAAGTGATGATAATAATCTAGTTAGGGTGGTGAACGCTATTATTACCGCCCAAGAACAAAGCATGTACTCCAAGACTGGTGCCAAAAATTTCCAATTTTCACGATTCGATGGGCAAAAGGATGGCCAATTTGTTCTTTCATGGTTATCTCAATTTTGTTACTAATTATTTGGTGGGTAAGGCCTAGTTATGGTGGAATGTTTTGCGACATAGCACCAA
>CM035421.1:70285441-70380441 GCA_020310875.1 Ceratopteris richardii | reverse complement strand
GCTCTGACTGTCAGTGAAGACGGTGGTGGCAGAGGACTGACCAACATCCAAATCAGCCATAAGGTGTCTGAGCCACACACACTCAACAGTCGCTGTGAATGCATCTTCCACAAAAACAACATCACGGCTAACCAAAATGCATTTAGTATGTGGATGATACAGACGATAGCCTTTAATTTTAGAACTATACCCAACAAAAATACATTTTACTGCTTTATCATCCAATTTTCTGCGATGTTGTTCAGACACTAATGCCAAGCCTCATATGGAGTGATAGACTGCAGTGCTTTAGTGGGACACCAGTTCAGTACATATGCTGCACATATGACAACCTCAAGCCAGAAACTATGTGGTAAAGCCTGACTCTTGACCATACACCTCGCCATCTCAATGAGTGACATGTTCTTTCGTTCAGCAACTCCATTCTGTTGAGGAGTATACGGCACTGTACACTGGTGTTTTATCCCACGTTCAGCCAGAAATGCATTAAAATCAGAAGACATATATTCCCCCCCTCGATCAGAACGGAGGGTGCCCATTTTACATGCTGACATATTTTCAGCCAAAACCAAAAACTGTTTGAAGCACATGAACACTTCCGACGTTGCCTTCAATGGATATAACCATGCACGCCTGGAAAAATCATCGACGAAAGTCACGAAGTAAAGATAATTCCCAAAAGAAGGTGTCTGCATAGGACCATAGACATCACTATGTACAAGCTGCAATTTCTGAGTAGCCCGAACTGAACCATCTTTTGGAAAGGACGAACGCTGCATTTTGCCCAAAATACAGCCTTCACAAACATGTTTTCCAGGTGCCTCAAGTTTGGGCAAAGAGGACACCATTTCAGATTTCTGCAGGCGTAGCAAACTAGCAAAATTCAGATGACCAAAGCGTGCATGCCAAAGCTTTGCATCTGACATAGCCTGAGAATCATTTACTGCACATGCCAAATCATTTACAGATCTTTCATCGTCTATGATCTTATACAGCCCACGACATAAAATGCCAGAAGCAATAATCACATCGCCATTTGATAGATCATGAATTGTACACCTGTCATCAACAAATTTCACAACCAAGCCAATCTTGGCTAATGCAGAAACTGATAACAGGTTCTTCTTGATCCCTGGCACAAATAAAGCATCTGACAAAGTGAAAGAACTACCATCAACAGTAGTCAAAATGATCTTACCAACTCCCATAACAGGATAAGAGGAGTTGTTTGCGCATGTAATAATATTCCCTGTAGGGGTAGGCTCGAGTGAAGAGAAGAAACTACGCTGTGAGGTAATATGTTTGGTCACCCCAGTGTCAAAATACCAAACATCTGAGTCTACTGCAGACATGCACTGCTCATGAGAAGATGGGTCAAAATTGTAGAGAGTAGTAAACGCCCATTCTTCTTCCTGCACAAGATTATCAGACTCTGTTTTTGGTGTAGAAGCCTCTGCAACAACCATTCCAACCTCTTTCTTCTTTGCCTCTTTAGCAGAGAGTTTTGGACATTTCTTTATGATATGATCATTCCCTTTACAGTACTTACAAAACAATCGCTGCTTTTCTGATTTCTTCTCAATTTTATCTTCCTTCTTCGAATGTGTAGAATTAGCAGATTTGTGCTTACTAGTTGAAGAGCTCCATTTTCCTTTGCCCTTCTGACTAGCCATGAAAGCTTGATCTGCAACTTGCATAATGGACATGTTCTGCCTGGACTAATCTTCCTACAACAGAACAGAGACTAACTCCTCAAATGATGGAGGTGCAGAGCCTTACTACTCTTAAATTGTTATACACGGTTCCATGAGAGGGCCCTTTGAATTGGTATGTCATAGTCCAGACACCTATAGATTATCTATCTAAGCACACAACATCCATGTAATATGGCCTTACATGGCCATCGCTTGTGAGCTGCATGAGTTTGATCTATGATCCAATGGAGAAGGTTAATATTCAAATTTTGAGTATTTTCCAAATATAAATTGAACCATATTTTCTTATGGGGCATAGTGAACTGATCTTGTTCAGGGAAGAGGAAGTGTTGCATGAACATGAGGAGGTGGACAACTACATTAGGAGTCATTACTAACATGTCTTTAAGCTTGGTCAAGTTCCTAATTTTCATATTTTTTTGGGACTTATTAATCCTTTTCCATGGGGATTTGCATACCATACATGTCCAAAGTGTTGGAACAACAAGCTTTCATTATTCTTGAGGTGGACATGATCTTCATCAAACTCACCATTGGAATGATGCCACATATACTCCTTGTAGAGCTTTATTTGCATTCATTTGTTGTATTGAGAGTTTGATCATAGGATCACTGTAGCTCAGTGATGAGTAGCACCTCCTTTAATGTCAATCCGGGAAGACATGAGGATGGTATGAAGACCTCGAGCAAGTGAAGGCACAAATGTGTGAGTGAGAAGCACACTAACATGCACACACATACACACACACGCGCACACACGGCAAGAACAAAGAGAGTAAGACAATGGAATCACTTCTATTGCAACAAAGTTCTCATACAAGCTCAAAACTACCAGAAGCTAGCCCCAAAAATGAGCTCTCTAGCTCTATTTATAGTTTTTGCCTAGCTTTGGCCCTGTCCAGACCTAGTGTCCGGCCTAGTTAAAAATTAGGTTCCAAGGTTTATTTGAGGGCTCAAACGAGATCTAAAAAATATGAAAATTGGCAGGCAACTACTTCTAAGGCTCCTCAAGCTCGAGGACTCCTCGGCTTGTACAAAATGGAGCTACAAAAAGGTGAAAATGGTATTTACAGGGGTTTTTAGTGATGAGAATCACTTTAAAATGATGTAAGGGTTTTGAAAAAAATGAAGGGTTGCCTTAGTGCTAGATCTGCATGTGTGTCCGTACTTGCTTCTTCCCGTATACTGTCAACACTCTCCCCCCCCTAGGGTCTATCGCCTCTGATAGAACTCTGCTCCACTGTTTGATCGATGTACTTCTGCAGGAGGTCGGTTGCCAATTCTTGTTCTTTTATACGTAGTCCTCGGACCAAATCGCTCTGGAGGGCATCCCAATTCACTGCTCTAGGCATGTTAGGTTGTGGCGTAGTGTAGAGCTCTGAATGCATTGTTTGCTCGCACGCAAATAGTTGCAGCAGGTGGGTTGGTCATGGTGCAAATACCTTTGAATGTGCTTCCCAAAATCCCGTGGTGAACCTGTCGTCGAAAGTTTGCTTATAGCAGGCAGGGAGATATCTGATGCGTGCGTGCCATGCATAAGCAACTCGTATGCTTGGGGTTGTGCTCATATCATACAGGAGTTCATAATTACCATTGATGAAGCTGGGAATCGGAGGCTGAATGTTACATACGTTGCGGAAGGTTTTGAGCACAACCTGCATCATATCAAATATCTTGAGTAGCACCTGTGCAGCTACATCTGGCATGGAGTGGAGGCGTGGAAGCCAATATCGGATGGTAGCCATCATGTACGCTGTTGTAGGTGGGCCTGTTGGTGGTGCGATTTTGGGGTAGTTCAGCCACTGTTTGCTATTCACATTGTTCTGAACCTTGATGGCGAATGCTTTCCAGGAGCGTCTTCTTTGTACTGGTCCAAAGCATGGGTTATATTTCAGATGCATGGGAGCATGATCCCATGTTTGTAACATTTCCGGATAGGTCTCCAGTAACTTTTGCCTCCATATGGGCTGGAATATGGCCCCTTTTTTGGCTGCCTCTGGGATGTCCTCGGGTTCGAACTGTGTTGCGAAAGAGGGGTACTTGTTGGTTATGCGTTTGATCTCAGCATTGTAGTCCGCCAACAATACAAAATAAGGTTTATATTGTAACTCTGAGCTAGTCATCAACCGCCTAGGAGCCAAGTTTGAGAAATATTCAGACTTGAGTATGGTCTCCTCTATGGTTTTCATGGCTAGCATCTGAGTTGCAACACGCTCTTCGTGAGTGTGGCCCATCTCCTCTACCTGCTTCATCCATGCTGACGGGGGTTCCTCATATGTATCCTGTCCCTCTTCAGTGATCCTGCCACCTGGAAGAGGTTGTGGCTCATAATTATCTTCAAATGTTTCTTCCACCGGAATGACAATGGTCTCCTCTTCACTTGGCTGATCAGGTGGGGAGGGGGGTCGTTCATATTGTAATAACTTAATTTTTAACTCGGCCATCTGCTGACGTAGCTCTAGTACTTCATTGGTTACTGATAATTTCGGCTCTGGTGAGGTTGCAGCGTTGGCCATCTCTTTAGGTTCTCGTTGGTGTGGTGTAGGCACTTGGGCTTTCTGTAGGTCTTTGACTTGGTCAGCAAGCTGATCATGTGCTTCTAAGAGATTGGCATAGGTTTCCAATATTTGTTGTATGTTTTCTGAGGGGATGGCTTGGAATTTAGCAGGGTCGATGGGTGCCCCTGGAGTATTTTATATGGCTTCTTCGAGGTTGTCTTGATTTTGTTGTTGTAGTCTTTTGTTTTCTTCTTGAGCAGCCGCTAAATGGCGTCGGAGTAGAGCCATGTTTCGTTGTAGTCTAGTATTACGGGCTAGCTGATCTCTAAGTTGTTCTTCCGTTGCCCTACTCTTCTCTGTATGTGTGGACTCGAGCTCCACCTGATATTCTTGGAGGGTGGTCACCTCCTGCTGTAATTCCGTATTAGACAACTCCAAGGCAGTGACACGTGCCTGGAGGTGGGATGACAAAGTACAGAGCTCTTTATTGTTTTCTTCTAATAACCTGTATTCCTGTTTAAGTTGGGCAAAAGCTTCGAGCATGGTGTTGAGTGCATGACTAAATGAGGTGGGTGCAGGGGTAAGGGTGGAAGATGCAAGGGGTCGAGAGATGGGAAAGGGAAAAGTGGATGTTGTGCCTACAGTGTTTGGATATGGTGACGTGAGTGAAATGACACGTGGTGATGTTGGAATAACAGTGGTGGTGGGTGATCCTGTGGATGGTGAGATGTCCATGGGATCGGACGTGAGAGTGTGTGATTCGTGAACTGTGAATACAGGGATGGTGGGTGGTGTGATAGTGGTGGCAGTGAATGTGGGGGAGTGGGGTTGGGAAAGGGACTTTTTATTATAATTATCCACCTGTTGGAGTATATTTACAAGGTTTGTCCAGAATGATGGTTGTGTGACTTGGGTTGAGTATGAGGCAGTTACTAGGGAAGTGGTGGATAGGGTTTGGGTGTGGGTGAATGGAAAAGGATGGGATAAGGTCTGGCTAGTGGCAAGTGGTTGTCCAAGGGCAGGGAGATAGGAAGGGTGACCTATTATGGTTTGATCGGTGGCAGGATGACCGGTGTGAGGTTCAAAAATTTGGGTGGAAGTGATGGATGTGGGTAAAGGGAAGGATGTAAAAACAGAGGTGTGTACAATGGTTTCATGATGGGTCGATATCGGTTGTTCAGAAAGACTAGTGGAGAAGGGTTCTGAGGGTTGAATGGAAGGTGACGGTGGAGATGGTACCTGTGTAATTACATCTTGTTCGTCAGTGGGACTTGGGCTCGTCATGTGAACATCCTCTGAAATTGTGGTAGGCAAGGCAGTAGAGACTTCCATTTGAATCATTTTTCCTCGTCGTGGCCGTGTATCAATCCTTCGTTGATCATAGGTAGGGTTCTCCTGATAGACCATTGTCCTCAATGCTTCTCCGATCCCACATGTCTCCGCCAATAGATTCAATGATTCAACAAAATGTGAGTCGACATTCTCGGCTTGAAGCATTTGGTTCACTAGAGCTCTATTCGCCTCTTCTGTCATCTTATGTCTTCTCTGTACCTGCTTGATTATCTTGTATAGCCGTTTGAGTTGTGCCGTGTAGGCAGGGGCCTCCTCTTCACTCTCCTCTGGTTCATTCCCCCGTTCTTCTTCCTGATTTTGTGTGCTTGGACCATGAGGATGTTGTGCCTCTTCTTCCCAATGTACCCTGCTTGTCTCGCCCTGTGGCTGTTCTCCTTGGAATGATGATCCCGGATCGGCATTGTCAGAAAAACCTTCACTATCAGATAAGTGGGCCGTCTGCAGGAATCTCTCAAAATCAAAATTGGGATCCTCAGTTAAGGTGGCCATAGATGCAAACTCGGCATCGGTAGGTAGTGGAGGGGCGGATGGAGTGGGCTGTACCACACCCCCTGATTGAGTTCCTTGGAGATGTACCGTGAAAGGTGCCACGTGGGCTTCTTCTCTAGGGGGAGCTTCGGTTGTGGCCTCGTGAGGGATCATGACCTGGGAGAGTGATCCACGCATTCGTTTCGCCGGTTGATTCCCTGACTTCCGCCCCTTGAAAAACTCCAGTTGTGAGTATTTAAGGGCCCTGGCTATTGGCACGTCATATGCAAGACATCTATAAATAATTCTGGTGATCACACAGCAGCCATGTAACGTATGCTTCCTCACACCCCACTTGCCTGCTTCATACAATTGGTCCAGAATCCATACAGGCATCTTAATTGGCAAGCTTCCTGTCTCTGCTAGATATAATCCATACCATATTTTCTTGTGAGGTTGGGTAAAGCGGTCTTGAGCTGGAAATGCGAAGTGTTGAAGGCACATTCGCAGGGGTATGGCGATGTTAGGGGTGAGGGCACACATTTCTTTCAACTTCTTGATTCTGTTGCTCTTCATTGACTCTGGTATCAAGGGATCTCTAGAGGGAACGTGGGTGCCATACATCTGAAGAGCTTCCCTGATTAAGGTAACATTCAACTCAAACTTCTTCATTTCCTCCTGGTTTGATAGGGAGGGCACCCAGAATGTGCCTGAATGATCTTTATCCCCTGTCGGCTTCAGTGTGGCTATCAAGTAGTAGCACCTAATAAAATCCGGTCTAGGCAAGGCTGCACTAAAGTAATCTTGCAATCCCGCTTTCTGCCAAATATCCTGAAGAGGAGCTGCATTTTGCAATGCTTCAAATTCTCGTGAGAAGAACTGGAAGGTCCACCATACTCCTCCACACTCCATCTTGGACTCCCATATATGATCTGCGTCTCCCAAGTCTCCTGGCATCTCATTGAACCAATGAGAGTGCCCTTTTACTCTTTCGGTTAGGCCATTTGGTGGATCTGGAATAGGAATTCTCTGCACGTTCACGAACTCTTCAGGTCGAGCTGTTGGTGGGGCCTCCACCGGCATGGCATCCCAATTGATTTGAGCACCAGAGCCTGCCTGAGAGCTTGTGCCTGCTGCTGCTGCCATGAGAGTAGGTTGCTTATCTGCTGGAAGAAGAAAGGCACATTAGTGTTGCATAGGAAACAAGATGTAATGGTGTTCCCTTCACAATACTAACATGACAATCCCGGAGGTCAGTGGTTAGTGGTGAAGTGTTTGTGATAGGTGTGAGTGGTGATTAGAGGTCAGTGTCATCCTAGATGCATACTTTGGTTATGCAATGGGCTCAGAATGCTCCTGTGTTAGAGTGGACGGATTTACAAAATTGGGTCAGGGGGTTTGATACACGGTTTAATTCTCCAAACTTTGATAGAGGATTCGTAGCTCTTAGAACTAAAGACAGGTGAAGATTTCTGGATGAGAGTGTGATGTATTTGGGACCTTTTGGGTACCCATTTCCAGACATTCCTAGGGTTGATTGGAGTGGAGACAGTGAGAGGTGTAGGTATCTTTTCTGAGTTGTTGGCCACGAGTGCTAGTGAAAGTTGCTTCATCCTAGTGCCTGAAGGTGAAGTAATTTGGGCTTGTAAGCAGGCCTTGGGCACCCATATCTTTCTAGCATTAGGGATGGCCTTCATTGACCGCTTAGGAACCCAAATAGAAATGGTATGCCTAGGACTTATCCTAGGGGGCTTCTTCACTTTGTTCCTTGATGGTGAGGCTCGCCTGATGCTTATTTGAGAGCCTGTCTCTGGAGCTGTGGTGTTCTCCCCTTTGCGTATCCCGATCTGCTTCACCCCACAAGGTGCTCCGTATTGCAATGGTTGGCGCTCTTGCTTCTTGATCAGCGGTCTCCTTCGTGTCGAATGATGTTCGGTCTGCCAGTTTAGATTCTTCTTTGGATCAACTGGGAACTTCCTATTGGCTCCTGTACCTTCAGTAAGCTGGACACTCCTCTGCACCATAGAACTCGGGACATGAACAACATTGTTAACTTCATGTGGATTCCTGGAGGGACCAGGAGTTGGTGTCCATTTTAAGGATTTGAGTGCTTGATTTTCTAATTCAATCGTAAGACGACTTTGGCCTACCCAAGCGTGAAGAAGTCCACTTCTTAGGTTGAGGTTGACTGCGTGATCATAGATCCAGTCTTGGCCTAAGATAAGAGGTTCGGTAAGATCCTCGTCTTCACATACTAGCACTTTTACTGGCATTAGTACCTCCTGAATGTAGAGAGGAAGCTCCACCTCTCCCATGCAAGGGGTTTCGACACCTCCTAAACCCATCAGATATGCTTCCAGGGGTTTTATCTCCAATTGCAGTTGTTGGCAGTAAGAAAGCCGAACTGCACTAGTGGCGGCTCTTGAATCAATTAAAGCTCTCACACTAGTTGGATTGTCTCCTTGTCCTATTTCTAGGGTTACAAAAGGTCTTCGATCGATTATTCTATGGGAATGTTCACCGGAAACCTCACACATGGCCATGTGATAACCTGGGGACTCTTGAGGGTCAGGCATAGGTTGATCCCTCCCTTGTCTCCTCAGCTTCATTCGTCTGATGCGCTCTAAGGCCTCTGCCTGTGCTTCTTCTCGAATTCATTTTTCCTCCTCTTTACGTTTCTTAGCCGTATTGAGTCGACTTAGCATTTCCTTTGTGAGGGGTTCTTGATACAACTTGACTCTGCATCCGCTAATATAGTTTGGGAGAACATCACCCTCTAATGTGGCTAGTTGCACTGCTCCACTTGTGGAGATCCTATTTATTATCATAGGTCCGTAGCCTCTCTTTTCTAGTTTCCTTGCGTGTTGTTTCAATGTGTAGACTAAAACTAGATCTCCAGCTTTCAAACCTTTGTCCTTCACATGGGCATCAAAGTATGCCTTTTATCGTTTCTTTGCTGCATATATTCCTGCTGCAGCTCTCAATCGTGTTTCGCCTAGACGTTCAAGATCAAAAATTCGAGAGGAGAGTTCATGGCCTGTCCAGTCATGCTCTTGTGCTACCTTCAATGTAGGTATCAAAAAGTCCAAGGGTAGCACCGCATTCTGATCGAACACCATCTGAAAGGGTGTGGCTTGGAGTACCGTTTTATAGGCCTCTCGATATGCCCAAACAGCATGGTGTAGCTGTTTGTCCCAATCAGAGTGTTTATTGTTCACTAATTTCGTTAGTACATTGCATAAGATCTTATTTGTACTCTCAGCCTGGCCATTAGCTTGAGGGTGATAGGGGGCAGACTTTTTATGTACTACCAAGAATTCTTGGAGAAGGTTTTCTATGACTTCATTCAAGAAGTGTGTGCCTCTATCACTCACCAGCTCTATAGGTAGCCCATATCTTGTGAATACATTCTCAAATAAGAACTTAGCTGTTGTTTGTGCATCGTTCTTTGTTGTGGCCTTTACCTCTACCCACTTGGTTAGATAGTCCGTGGCAACAATGATATATTTTGCATGGGAGCCCATAGCTGGGGGATTAATAGGACCAACAAAGTCTATTCCCCACTTAGAGAATGCTCGTCCTCCCATCATGGGTTTCAGTGGCATCTCATCTTTACGTGTAGGAGGCTGAGCTCGCTGACATACATCACACCTCTTCACATAGGTATGTGCATCCATATGAAGGGTAGGCCACCAGAAGCCCGCAAATAGTACTGCCTTGATCACCCGATCTGGTCCAAAGTGGCCTCCTGCTACGCCCTGGTGAGCAGTTTCCAAGACTTTTAGGTATTCACTCTCATGAACACATAGTCTCAGGTAATCATCTTTACCCCGCTTGTATAGATTATCACCAATGAGTGAGTAATCTAGGGCTTCTTGTTCTAGACTTCTTTTCCTAGCCACGGTCATGTCTGGAGGGAATGTTTTCGTCCTCAAGAAAGATACTAGTGGTTCACTCCAATTTGGCACTATGGACACTTGATAAAGTGCGGCATGTTCCATAGGTGGTTTAGTGCAACAGATTGGGCATTCTTTGCACAACTTTTGGACATCAGCTTCCATCGTCGGCCAATGCACTCCGAGTCTCCTTAGTGTCTGTAAGGTTCGTTGCTTTGAGTAGTGTTGCTCTAATGCACCTACATGTGCTAATTGCAACCATTTGGCGTACTCATCCTCTTCCACACAACAAGCCAAGATCCCTTGATCTGTGTGCTTGTACATACTTCCTGCCAAGATATGATACTTTTGGGCTTTTACAACTTCTCGATCCTGTGTGGTTATTACTGGATGATTAGGCCCGTATGTCAATACTGGCACTAATGGCTTAGCCCACTGCGGCACCACTTCCAAATTAAACAAGTAAGCATCAGGAAGGTCATCTGATACTCCTTGTGGGGCTTCTCCAGATGTGAGCCTAGAGAGATGGTCTGCTCTCAAATGAGTCCTGCCTTTCCTCACTACTACCTCAAAGTCATATTCCATTAGTAAGAGAAACCATCTTACTAATTTGTCAGTATTACAAGGCTTGTTAACCAAGTATAGTAGAGCTTGATGATCAGTAAAAAATTTAAACTTATTTGCAAGCAAATAATGTCTAAACTTTTTGACTGCGTACACCATGCCTAATCCCTCTCGTTCGGTAGTGGTA
Source organism: Ceratopteris richardii (assembly GCA_020310875.1). Classification (NCBI taxonomy): domain Eukaryota; kingdom Viridiplantae; phylum Streptophyta; class Polypodiopsida; order Polypodiales; family Pteridaceae; genus Ceratopteris; species Ceratopteris richardii. The sequence continues at coordinate 70,369,760 of CM035421.1, read as the reverse complement.
TAGTTTCGTTCAGCTGCATTCAGTTGTCTACTCGCATAGGCAATTGGCAGATCCATATTACCTTCACCAGTAGGTTGTGCAAGCACACATCCAATGGCATAATTGGATGCATCCACATGCACATGGAAGGGCTTATTCCAATCTGGTGTAGTTAAGATTGGTGCGGAACATAATCGCCGTTTAAGCTCATTGAAGGAATTCTCACATTCATTAGTCCACTCAAAGTTAGTCAGAAGTCCGTACATGGGCTTTGCAATGACAGCATACATGTGAATGAACCGGCGGTAGTAACCACAATGCCCCATGAAAGCCTGTAGTTCCTTCACGTTCTTTGGCCTAGGTAGTTCTGCGATGGCTCTCACTTTCTCTTTGTCAGTGGATATGCCATTCTTAGACACTATGTGCCCTAGAATTTTGCCTTGCCTGACCATGAAAACACACTTTTCTGGGTTCAGGCAGACTTGATATTCTCTGCATTTATCAAAGATCTGTCTGAGTTCGGATATATGGGTCTGTCTAATGTTGGAATGAGCGCAAAGATCATCAACATAGACTTCCAAATTCTTCCTCAAGAACTCTTTAAACACGTGACACATTAATCTTTGAAAGGTAGCCGGTGCATTGGTAAGCCCGAACGGCATTACCCGAAAGGCAAATATGCCCCACTCCGTGGCAAAAGCCGTCTTATGTTGATCCTCTAGAGCAATGGCTACTTGATTGTAGCCCGAAAACCCATCTAGGAAGCTGTACACTTCCTTGCCTGCTACCCTTTCTAATAGATGCTCAGTGATAGGAAGCGGATAACTGTCTCTAATCGTGGCGCATTAACTTTTTTAAGGTTAATACACACACGCAGCTTTCCATTTTTCTTGGGCACCACTACAATGGGGGATACCCACTCAGTGTGCTCAATTTCATAGATGAATCCGACTTCAACCAGTCGATCTATCTCCTCTTTGATCTTAGCAGCATAGTTATCGTTGTATTTGTAGGGCTTCTGTTTCGAGGGTCTGGCGTCTGAGGTCATGGGGATTGTATGTGAACATATATTAGGGTCTACCCCTTTCAAGTCCTTATAACTCCAAGCAAATACATCTCAGTATTCTCTTAGCAAGGTTATGAGCTCTTGTTCTTCCTCTTCTATCAGGTCATGACCTATGTATGTGCATCTTTCTTCTCCTTCCTCAATGGCGACAACTATTTTCTTGGTAGTTTCCTTGTTATCATAGGCTTCTCCTGATTGTGCCTCACGTTTAGGCATTCTTATCATGACTCTCCTATCATCTATCTCATATTTTTTAAAGTTTTCAGGGACCTCAAACAAGGATTCTTCTGCCTCCGGAGTGACTTCCTTCTTTTTTCTTTTCTTTCCTCCGCTCTTAGTAGCTACTTGTGTGGCTAACCTCACCTCATTTGTAAGCTCTCCGTGCCTCTGGGGTTGAAATTCTACTTCATAGAAGTATTCTTCATCTGATGCAAAAGGTGGGTCCATAATGATTGACTCTAGATCGGAGTCACTCGCATCCTCAAATGCATCAAGGCTAGGTTCGCATTCTTCTAAAACTGCATCTCCCATGATTGGCTCTATTGAAAAGACTGAAATGTCATAGCCATCCTCATCACAGTGAGGTGTCCACTGCTCTTCATTGATGGCTACATCCATTGTTGCTAGGATTTCTGCCCAGCCATGGGGTTCAAATTCCTCATCAGGAAAGACTATAGGTGCATAGGCTGGGTCTTGAATTGATCTATGGTTTTCTTTTGCACCTACCTCTCTGGCTTTCTCTCTCTTCTCTTCTTCTACTGCTACCTTACACATCCATAAGTGGGTGTCTTCATGCATCCACGAGGATCCGGATTCTATGGAATGCACAGACTCAGTCTCATCTTTGGCTCTATGGATGGGATTCCATTGAATAGGCGGTACGTCTCTATGAGAGTAATCCTTAAGATTGACTTTGGTTGTAACACCTAGATGTTGCAAATACAAGGAATTGGTTCCCCAATCCTGGACTACTTGCAATTGCCGCATAAATGGCCTTCCCAAAATCATCTCGTAGGCTTGGTTTTTGCTAAAGTCGCATATAGCAAAAGTATGCTCAAACTCAACCCCACATGTAGTGAGAGTTATTCCTTCTAGCAATCCTAAGGGCCTTTCAATATGACCATCAGCCATCTGCAATTTCATTCTCGTTGGTCGGAGTGCTGGCTTGCCCCATCGCCTCCATAGGGAAGTTGTAGCAATTGCAACTCCTGCACCTGAGTCCAAAATCGCCTTGGTTGTGTAACCTTGATGAGTAACTGGGAGATAGGTATTTCCTTCTTCTCCTTCACTCATGTCTCCTATCTTATCCAATGGTATTTCAGGCACTGTTCTATGAGATCCTACTTGGGAGCGCGATTTTGGTATGTCTTGCACTTGTTTGGCTACATGTTTCCACACTTCTGGCTTAACTTTGAGTAGCTCTTCTAAAGTGAGATTGCACTGCACTTTAGTGTTCTTTACTACCTCTGTATTCCTAGGTATGATAGAATCTTCATTTCTTATCATGACTATGGGCGCTCTCAGACAAGTAGACTTGGTTTCCCATGGGCCTGTGAAATGTGGTAATTCTTGTAGAGAATTAGACTCAAAGTCTAATCTCTCTTGAGAGTGGATGCTCTCATGCTCCTCATAAATGGATGGGATGTCCTGTGGGAATTTCTCGTGTGCATCATCCACAAGTTCAATGGGAGGAGGGACTTCACTTTCTTTAGCCCATTTGTCTTCTTGAATCTCTCGTAGGAATTCTGGTGTGAACCGATTCATAGAAGATGATGTGTCTGGCTCCGTAGAGTTAGGCACGTAGGCTTCCTGGGGAGGTAGGCTCACGTTCTCACTTGCCTTGCCCTTATTTTGAGAGGCGGGTTCCTTTTCTGATTGTGCAATTAGCCTCTCTATTCGTTCTAGTAGTCCATCAAAGTGTAACTGCGTCTTAGCTGAACTAGAGATGTTAAAGAGGCGACTGGCTTCAAACATAGTCTGAGCCAATTCCACCATCTTAGCACAAATTTTGGTTCGTTCTAGCTCTAGTTCTGCTCTAGGGTAACACTTTTCATGATCAGTTACGTTTGGCCCTTCTTGGATTCTGGCCTGATATGCTCTAAGCATCATGTTTAGGTCCTCGGGAGTGGGATCGGCTAGGACGGATCCTACTCTGGGTGGTGGGTGGGTTAAGGGTGGTGTATTGAAAGGTTGGGGAATGGAAGAAGGTGGATTGGTGGGTAAAGGGAGAGGTGGTGGAGGGGTGGTGTGAGAGTGGTTTTGAGATGCGAGTTCACTTATCTTTGCTTTGGTTTCTCTCAAACTTTCTTCAAGTTCGCTCATCTTTTTTGCCCATTGCCTTTTCATTCTTTCACGACTATCCTTCCAGGCTCTAGTCCTCTTTTTGGTTATGCTCTCTGTTTCACTCACCTCGGGGCTCTTTTCCTGACCAACACCTTGGTTTTGTTGTAGTGCTTGGGCTCTTGTGATCACTTGCACAGGTGCAGTGGAAGTCACACTCCCTGTGGAGTCTACAACTAACCCAACAACATTGATAGGAGTGATTTTAGGCATATTATTAGGGTTCTTTGGGCAATCTCGTAGGAGATGCTCTTTCTCGCAGTCTTGACAGAAAGCTTGAATTGTTACTGGTTGAGGTTGTGTAGGGACAGGCAGTGGACAATCACGTATAAGGTGATCTCCCTGACATCTGAAGCATGGTCCTCTAGGAAATGGGGGTCGTACCTGCCTAGGTTGAGGTCTAGAGTTGGGGTTTGTGTACATGACATTGGCATACTCAGGCTCCCTACTATTTTCACTTGGGTCCTCATAATAGTATGACTCATTATGCTCGGGTGAGTGCATGTAGTAAGCCTGTGGGCTATCAATATGTGTGGAGTCAAAACTATGGTCACTTGGATCACTGTCTGATAGCAATGGGGTGACTGGAACTATGGCTCTGTTCGGATTTTCTTCAACAGATGCATATTTCACTGGGATCACATTGGTTGGAGCAGGGGGTTGCTGTACTAGGACTGGTTGAGGTCTCTGCTGCCCTTGATAAAGTGGCTGATAAGTTTGCTGTGGTCGGTTGTATTGTTGTGGTGGGTACTGATTCTGATATCTACCTTGTTGTGGATATGGCTGAGGGTAGTTTTGCCTGGCAGTTTGTTTGTTATATGGGCAGTCCTGTGCAGTGTGGTTGGTGTACCTTCGCTCTATGGTGCAGTACTGGCTACTAGGATTCACCTGGGGTTGTGCCATAATGGGGCATACATTTGCCATATGGTCACCTCCACAAGTGTAGCACCGCTTAGCTGGGGCAAATCTCGGAATTTGTTTGCTAGAGACACCTAGTTTTTGAGCTACCTTCTTCCTCAATGGATGTGGATTGACCAGATGTGAGGCTACTAGAGCTATCAGAATCCTTATAGATTTTTGACAGTTCTAACTCCTCGCCTAAATTGTCCTCAATGTCTATGCACATGCGCACGCACTCTTCTATAGTTCTGGGGTCCTTCAGATACACATATGACCTGAGCTTGTGTTGCAGAGCTAAAGAGCGCACAAAGCAGAGAAAAAGACGGGCCCTAAAATTTTTCCGATTTGGACTACACATTTTTGTATCATATTCATTCTTGTAATATATTTTCCCTTGTAAATGCACTAGAGGAGTCCTCTAGATGCATCCCCACAGAAGAATAGAGATTACCCATGTACAATAGTAGGAAATTAGTCTCTTAGTGAATAAAGTGCCGGTCACTTGTGTGAAAGGACCAAACTTAGGGCTCATGTATATAAGTCACTTTGTGACTCTTTGTAAAAAACTCTTGCCATTGTGAACAAGGAGCTCTTCTGAATTTTCGAGTTTGCCTCTTTCTTGCTGATTTTGATCTTCATTTTGCTCTTGTATGTGTGTGTGATGCTTGAAATGCATGTGTAGTACTGTTGTCTACCCCTTCCCCTTTGTTTTGAGCTGCTGTAGTGCGTGTGTAAGCTAAGAGAAGCTGTGGCGCGGGTATTTGTGATTCCCGTCATTCATTGTTTCTGCCATAACTTGAAGTAGAGTGGTCAGAATTGAGTGAAACCATGACCATTGGATGTGTCTCGTCGAGAGCTTCGAAACGAGTACCCTATTGCCTATGTTCGGAGTTCTGGGCTGGGAGAAAACCTCAAAATACCAAAACTGCTGAAAAGAGGCTTGCGGCAAACACTTTCAGTATTTCAGTAAGTGTGAGAGGTAGTAGTCTTTTCTCATGCATGCTAGCTAAACCACTTCATAATCCATCACGTGTGCACAAGTCTTCATACACTTGGTAAGTCGTTCCTTAGGATTGACATTTAAATGTGTGTTAAAGATCCCACTATATGCACTTGTGTGGCAATTGAGGTATAGTCTCATTGGCACAAGTCCTTGAGTCATATTGGCTCAAGTACACACGTTTTTGGCGCCATTGTCGGGGAACACTCAACCAAGGTGCCTTCGTGATAGTTATAGAGCGAGTGTGATCGAATCGTACTTGTAGAGGTGAAATTGTCCTTTGGCAAGTAGTTAGTCACTTCAGCACTTGTTACTTCACATCCCCGAGGTGTGTGTGATAAGTTTTAGGTTTAGGAGTAGTAGGAGGAGAGTAGGAAGAGTGAGGGAGTAGATTAGAGTAGTTTTCATCCTTTGCCTTGTTGTTTCATTTTCAGTAGATAGGAAAAAAATCAAGTATAAAAGCCAAAAAAGTCGTTTTGAAAATCACTTGTTTCTGAGCAAGTATCGTGAGAGTGAGCGTCGAGTATCGTGAGCTGCAGAGTATCGTGGCTGAGCTTGTGAAGTGTCATTGAGCTAGAAAAGGTGCTAGAAGAGTGTGGCAGAGCTTCAAAGGTGAGCCACCCCATTGCTAGATCCTTCTAATCATTCAAATAATTCAATATCTGTGTAAAACGATCTACGGCAGGTATCGTCTGAGAGCTACAGGGGGTAAAAAGGTGTGTTTTGTTTGATACAGAGAGTGAGGAGAGGAGAGAGGAGCTAGGAGGTCAAGGGCATCAAACCAAAATTTCAAAAACATTTTCCAAAAATTGTCTAAGGGTCAAGTATCGTCTTACTCCCATGGTCGAGTATCGCGATACTTAGCAAGTATCGTTTTGCTCCTGTGGTCGAGTATCGCGATATTTCCCGTCGATCGTGTATCGTTTCATACCGATCGCGATACTTGGTCAGAGATCATTTGCGAGCGATCGTCTATTGAGTATCGTGGATCGTGTATCGTTTCGTGCCGATCGCGATACTTGAGAAGTATCGTTTGGTCAAAGATCGCGATACTTGAGAAGTATCGTGTATCGTTTTGCCAGCGATCGTTTGCGAGAGATCAAGTATCGTTGAGCTGAAGTATCGTGTATCGTTTCTCAGAGATCGCGATACTTGCTGCCGATCGTGTATCGTTTGTCTGAAGTATCGTTTGGTTCAAATATCGTGTATCGTCTGATCTTCAGAGATCGCGATATTTACCAGATATCGTGTATCGTCGATCGTTTCAGTTCAGAGATCGTGTATCGGGGATATCAAGTATCGCATATCGTTTCCAGCCAAGTATCGTTTGGCCCAGAGATCGCTTAGATCAAAGATCGCGACACTTCCCACATATCGAGTATCGTCTATTCCAAGTATCGTGTATCACCTGTGACCAAATATCGTGTATCGTTTGCCTTCAAGTTTCGGTATCGTTTCTTCCAAGTATCGGTATCATCTAGCAGGTATTGCGATATTTGTCAGAGATCGTGTATAGTCTGAACACAGATCGTGTATCGTGGATTTTTGGAAACAAGTATCGTGATTGTAGAAAATTCTTCTTCAGTTATTTCTTTCCAACCCAAGTCTTCTAGACATTTTTGACCTATAGAGAAGAGTGCCTAAGGCCCAAGGGTATCAAAGTCTGATCAGAGTTTAGAAGTGGATGAACCTGAGATCCGGAAGAACCCTAGGAAGCCGAAGAAGTGTAATCTCTTCTGTAGGTAGTGTAGCAGAGCCAAGTAACCGTTCACACTATTCTGAGACCTCCAGTGAGTCAGAAGGAGAAATTCCCATGGCTTCAGAGGATATGCAAAACACAGTACCCATGATTGGCATGATGTCAATCATTGAGGGAGAATACAAAACCTCCTTGGAGTATGTGAACACCAACCACAATGAGATCCCTATTTATTTGGATGGTCTAAACAGATCAGTGGCCAGACTGAAGAAGGCTTCAGAGGCTTACATAGTGCCTAGACCAGCATTCAAATACGTAGGAGGTTTTTACATGGACAAACAAGATATTCAATACGTGGTCACAGAACACCCGGAAAACATTAATGAGCATGGTGAAGAAAATAATGCTTCAAGCTTAAATGGAGGTGGAAACGAAGGGCAAGTAACTACTCCTAGAGGGAGATCTACGATTAATAAAATTTGGAGAGGAGACCTGATTCCCCAGGATGACACTCTAATCGATGTATATTTGATCAATGGGATGGAGCATCTGCTTAGAGCCCATTCCTCTATATGGGAAGCTGCTCCTAATCCAGTTACCATCTATGAGTTACAAGATCCTGAGTTCCCCACCATCATCACATATTTGGATAAAAATCAGAGAAGATATTGGCCATTAACAGAATTAGAGAGAGCTGAGTTGAAATATCAGAATATCCCAGTGTTTCCGCCTAGAGACCAAGCCACCACTTCAAGAAACCCACTTGGAACATCACTGAATGATTCATATCAACAGTCGGGACAAACACAACAAACACAACAAACCCAGATCCCAGTCAGACCACATGTGCAGTTTGTAATGCCTGCAAATAACCCTAATTACCGGCCTCAACCAGCTATTGACCCAAGACATGGAGTTCATGCTCCAGTCAGACCGCCGGTAGTAAGAGGACAGGCATACCAATAGGAAGACCAATTTTCCCAGTGATGCGTAGACAACCTGAAGCAGGAAGATGACTAAGGCCGATCCAAGTTGCCAAGTGCATGAGAAATCACTATGATGGCTCTAGTGAACCTTACAACCACATAGCAGAATTTAAACAAGTAGTTAGAGCCGAGCAGGTAGAAGACTTTTTGATTCAATATGAGTCTTTTGGCCTTACCTTGTCGGACACGGCGCTGGCATGGTTTCAGCCATTGGACCCTAATGCCTTTCAGAACATGGAGCAAGTATATCAAGAAATGATTGAAGAATTTACCAAATCAGGAATTAAAAACAATTCTTCATCATTAATCCACAGCTTCAAGCAAGTCCCTACCGAGTCAGTGAGATTGGCTGCAAGAAGATTCAAGCAGTATGTGGATAGATGCCCTGTAGAGGAGAGGCCTACCCAAAATAAAATGGTATCATTATTTTTGGAAGGATTGTTGAACGGAACTTTGAGGTCATTAGTGTATGTAAAGAGGGTTCAAACTTTGCAAGAGTGTATGAAGGAATGTATAGAGCTAGAAGACAACCTTGCAGAAGACTTGAAAATACCTCAAGGTAGTTTGAAAAGCGAAGAGTCAGCCAGTAGCACATCAAACCCTAAAAACAATGTGGAGGAAATAGCAGATTTGGTAGCAAAAAAACTGAATGTTCAAGGACAGAGGAATTATCCCACTAATCCTATGAGACTACCTATGCTTAGAAGATGTATGCAATGCGGAGGTGATCATCCTTCTCATTTGTGTGCTAGGGGAGTAGTCCCACCACCTGCCTATGCTCATCATAGACCCTCTGTCCCCGGACCTCTACAATATTGCAGTATAGAGCAGAGGTATACAAACCATAGCACAGAGAATTGCCCTTACAATAGGCAAGCAAGACCTGCACAACAATACATGAGACCGTATGGATATCCCCAAAGAGATCAAGGAGGTGAAGCCTTTAGATATCCCACTTATCAGCCGCAGGCCCCAGCACCACGACCATACGCATATCAGGGATACACGCAACCACAGCCAGTATTAGGACAACAACCGCCTCACCCTCAGAACGTTGTCCCAGTCAAGATTGCACAACCAGAAGAAAACCTAGAGAGAGCTATTGTGCCAGCCACACCTTTGACTAGTAGTGAACCCTATGACTCATTTTATGATCCTAGTCAAGGAACATACTCTAATTATGAAAGCTCTATGATAGAGAATGGACAACTGTACTACCCATATGCCTATGACATGGAAGTACCGGATAGTTCATACGGATACGAGCAGGAATATGTCCCAGTAATGTACACAGCTCCTAGAGCAACCGTGCCACCTCGACCAATGAACAGACCGCCTGTGCCCAGAGGACCGTGTTACAGATGTGGAGGTGACCACTATATCAGAGAATGCACATTGCTAAACCCACCACCACCACAACGAGTCTGGGAAGGCTACTGTAGCGATTGTGGTAAGGAACACCTTTTCAGAGATTGTCCTAAGAACCCCAACAAAGTCACATCTAACGTGCAGATTAATGTGATAGAAGTGATTGAATCATCAGGGAGCGATAAAGAGTACACAGTACCTTTAAAAGCAATAACGAGAGCAAAAGCCAGAGAGACCCCTGATAAAACAGATGAGAACAATCAAAGTGACAAAGAGAGGGATACACCCATCCCTCAAAGAGTTGAAGACTCAGAAGAACCAGAGAAAAGTATTGCCAGTAAAAGGTCCCAGAAATGGAAGCACCGAAGAGAGAGACTAAAAGAAAAGAAGTTATTACAGAAGAAGGAAAATGAAAAGAACGAACAAAAACCAAAAGAAGAACCAAAGAAGGAAGAAGGAAACAAAAATGAGAAGTGTAAGGAAGAGGAGGTAGGATCAGTTTTAGCAGACCCTATGCCTGAAGAATTAGCCATGTGGATTCAGGCATACAAGGCAAGAATAAGAGCAGGACCTACCATAGAGCAACACGAGAGAGAATATCCAAGAGGCGACTTAGAAAAAGAAAGACTAGAAATCTGCAAGAAATTGATAGAAGTTGCACAACAAACCTTAGAAAAACCTACATCGCCTTTACCCAATACCCGAATTTCTGAAGGAGAATTCCAAGAGTGCCTAAACACTCAGGAAAAGCCTGAAGTAAACAGACCTCAAAATGATGAATTTGGTGTTGAGAGAAAGGAAGGATCCATAGTTCCCGAAGTAGAAGGAGACTGGACTAAGGATCTATGGGCACGAGTTCAAGAGGACAAATGGAAGAAGGTAGAAGGAATGGAACCGCCCTTTGAAGAATTAGAAGCAGAAAATGAGATAGAGGGTTCAATACCTGAACCGAATTCCGAAGAAATTTTTCCAAGGGATGCAAGTGACAAAGAAGAAGAAGATGTAAAGGAACTGCCCAACTACACCGGGGAGTACGAGCACAATTCAGAATTGTATCGCATTCCATCAATAAGGAGACGGGAAACGAACCCATCAGTTCAAACATCGGAGATCATACAACGTCTTAGAGAGGTAAAAATCCCATGTACCCTAACATTTGAAGAACTGTTAAAGGTAAAACCACAATTAAAAGAGAAATTAATCAATCAATGGGAAGTTAAGGAGGAAAAGAAAGAGATAGCTGATGAAGTAAACACGGTGAGAATTCCAGTGGATAAGGTAGGAGACTTTAGTGAAGGAGATGAAGGAAATACCTGTCTTCCAATCACCTATAGGGGTTACACTACCAAAGCCATACTAGATTCAGGAGCTGGTGTTGGCATTGCTACTAAAGAAATTTGGGAGAAATGGGGACAACCAGCATTAAGACCAACACGCATGAAAATACAAATGGCAGATGGACATACGGAAAGACCCTTAGGATTGTTGCAACGAGTAGTCTTCACTACGTGTGGAGTGGAATTTGAACATACTTTAGCAATTTGTCACTTCGAAAGGCCAAGCAATTATGAAATGATCTTGGGAAGGCCTTTCATGAGACAGCTAAAAGTCGTACAATATTGGGGAAAAGACGCGGTATACCTACAACACGCAGGAACCACCACTAGCATAAACCTACATACATACACGTATCAAGATGTTCCACCTCTACAATGGAATCAAATCCATAAAGAGGAAGACGATCAATCGGTTCATAGTGCAGGTTCTAGTGATCAATCCTGGATGAACGAGGACACTCATCTGTGGATATGTCAAGCTGCAAAGAAGGAAGAGGAGAGAAGAAAAGGATGGCAGCAGAAACAAGGAATAGTGAGATCTGTACAAGATCCAGCCTATATGCCACAAGTTTTTCCGGATGAAGAATTTGAACCTCACGGTTGGATGGAAATCTTAGCTACCCTCGATGTCTGTGTAAACGAAGAAGTAGTGACCATGAACGAATGTATCGATGAGGAGGGTTATGATGTTAGCCTGTATATGGTAGTCCTTCAGGAGGCAGAAGAAGGAGAAGTGATCGAGAAAGACTGGAAGGAGGACTACGAGAGTATTGAAATGGAACCTGAACCCATGGATCTAGGAAATGGTACTACCATCATAAATATCACCGCCGAAGAGAAACACCAGGAAATTACAGAGAAAGGGGAATTAGAAGTCGAAAGAGAATCAGAAGATGAAGAAAACAAACCCCAAGACCAATTTGAGGTACCAGCTCATTTTAAAAAATATGAAGTGGAGGAGAGGAAAATTGCTATTCAAATGCCTAAAAGGGAAGCACAGCCTGGAATAGCATATGATAATAAGGAGCAAACCAAAAAGATAGTTGTAACTATGGAAGGAGGAGAGGAACGATGTACCTTCATAGGACAGGATGTCTTATTAGAAGAAGAACAAGAGTTAATTCGACTCATAAGAGAATACCGGGATGTCTTTGCTTGGACTTATAAGGACCTGAAAGGAGTAGATCCATCTATATGTGCGCATAGAATCCCCATGACATCCGAAGCCAAACCTTCGAAACAGAGACCATACACGTACAATGATGTGTATTCAGCCAAGATAAAAGAGGAAATAGATAAGTTATTAGATGTTGGATTCATCTATGAAATTGAGCACACGGAATGGGTGTCACCCTTGGTGGTTGTACCAAAAAGGAATGGAAAGTTAAGAGTGTGCATCAATTTGAAAAAAGTGAACGCCGCAACCATAAGGGATAGCTATCCCTTACCAATCACTGATCATCTCTTGGAAAGGGTAGCAGGGAAGGAAGTTTATAGTTTTTTGGATGGCTTTTCAGGGTATAATCAGGTAGCCATTGCTCCTGAGGACCAACATAAAACAGCGTTCGCAACTGAATGGGGAGTATACGCCTTTAGAGTCATGCCTTTTGGTTTAACGAATGCCCCAGCTACTTTCCAAAGATTGATGTGTCATGTGTTCAAGGAATTTTTGAGAAAAAGTATGGAGGTATACGTGGACAATCTTTGTACATATTCAGCTATACGATCAGAGCACATCCCTGAACTAGAAAAGATTTTTGCTAAATGTCGACAATATCGAGTATGCCTCAATCCTGAAAAATGTGTCTTCATGGTTCGACAAGGAAAAATCTTAGGACATATTGTCTCTAAGAATGGGATTTCAACAGATGAAGACAAAATTAAAGTAATTTTGGATTTACCAAGACCTAAAACTACTAAAGAAGTTCAAGCATTTATGGGACATTGTGGATACTATCGAAGATTCATACATATGTACGCCATAATTGCTAGACCTCTTTATGCATTATTGACTCTGTTTAAATGGACCGAAGAATGCGAAAAAGCTTTTAACGAGTTAAAGAATGGATTGAGTTCAGCACCCATTCTTCGAGTCCCCAACTGGAATAAACCGTTTCACATTCATGTGGATGCTTCCAAGTTTGCCATTGGTTGCATCTTAGCTCAACCAGTTGACACAAGAAAATTAGACCACCCGATAGCCTATGCCAGTAGACAGTTAAATCAAGCGGAACGCAATTATACTACTACGGAGAGAGAAGGCCTAGGGATGGTATACGTAGTCAAGAAATTCAGACATTACTTACTGGCAAACAAATTCAAATTCTTCATTGATCATCAAGCCCTATTGTACCTAGTCAACAAGCCTTGCAATACAGAACAACTAGTACGATGGTTTTTATTGCTAATGGAATTTGATTTCAAGGTAATAGTCAAGAAGGGAAACACCCACATAAGAGCAGACCACTTATCTCGAATGACCCATGGAGAACCACCCATAGGAGTACCAGATGATCTGCCAGATACTTATCTTTTTAACCTAGAAGTATGTCCTCAGTGGGCAGAAAAATTGATCCCTATACTTACACATGGACCTAAAGATGGGATCACACCAAACCAAACGCAAGATCTCTGGAGGACTAAAAACCTTCACATCATTGCGGGAAGTTTGTGCCACCAGGATTCAAGCGGATTATTGTTGAGATGCGTGGAAGAAGAGGAACAAGAAATGTGGCTTCAGAAAGCACACATAAACCAATGGAACACTCATTTGAATGCAAAGGGAACGTGGCAAACACTCAAGAGATTTGGCATATATTGGCCAACCATGCAAAGAGATGCACATAACTATGTGTCAACCTGTCAAACCTGTCAAGAACAAATCCCAGATGAGAACTCTAACTTATGCTATTCTACGATAGCACCAAGATGGAGCATGCCACTAGTAAAGTTCTTGAAAACTCAAGAATACCCTGACGGAGCTACTTTAGCAAGGAAGCGTGCTCTCGAAGAACAGAGTAAAGATTATGCCATCATAGGAAAACAACTCTTTAAACGCGGGAAAGATAACCAATTAAGAATGTGCATTCATGAAAATGAATATCTCTCTGTCTTAGAGATGGCCCATACAGGAGCCGCAGGAGGACACTTCTCTGCAGACAAAACAGCAAAAATGATCCTCTTTGCTGGAATGTGGTGGCCAACTCTACATCAAGATGCCATAACATATGTGCAACGGTGTGATACTTGTCAACGAACGAAATATCCTATTAGAAGAGATGAGATGCCACTTAGACCCATGATGAGTGCTAGAGCTTTCACGAAGTGGGGAATAGACTTTATAGGACCTATTAGCCCACCAGCAAAAGGGTCACATGCCGAATACATAATTGTAGCCACAGATTACCTGACCAAATGGGTTGAAGCAAAGGCAACAACGAAAAATGACGCAAGAACTACAGCCAAGTTTCTCTTCGAGAACGTCTTCACTAGATTTGGGCTACCTATAGAGATTGTGAGTGATAGAGGTACGCACTTTGTTAATGAAGTGATAGAAGCCTTATTGAATGAATTCTTAATAATTCATAAGAAATCTGCCCCTTATCACCCACAAGCAAATGGACAAGCAGAAAGTTCAAATAAAATCTTGTGTACTGTTCTCACCAAAATCGTTAACAACGGTAGATCAGATTGGGATAAACAGTTACACCATGCTTTATGGGCATTTCGAGTAGCCTATAAGACCGCAATAGGCACTACTCCTTTTAACTTAGTGTACGGACAAAATGCTATTTTGCCAATTGATTTCTTGATTCCCACTCTTAGAGTAGCAACTACTTACGAGTGGACAGGACATGAATTATCAGCCCAATTGGAACAAATAGAAAAGCTTCATGAAACTAGGTTACAAGCAGTAGCAGGTATTTATGCTGCTAAAAGACGACAAAAAGCCTACTTTGATGCTCATATCAAGGACAAAAATTTGAAGGAAGGTGATTTAGTTTTGGTATACACCCTGAAACAACATGCTAAGAAATTGCAAAAGAGAGGATATGGTCCATTAATCATTAATCGCATATCTACAAGTGGAGCCATAAGCTTAGCAACCTTAGATGGAGACGTGTTGGCAAACTACATCAGTGGGTGTAGAGTAAAGAAATACCTAGAACCATTAACTGAAGAAACTATGTCACGACTAATCAAAGGCAAGAATAGACACATAGAAGAGGAAAGAATACGAGAGGAAGCGAGACAGGAAGCATTGGAAAGGATAAAGAAACAAAAAGAGTGGATGAGAGAGCGAGATGAAAGATATCGTTTAGGAGAAGAACTCATCCCAATGGCTAATTTTAGAGCCACTCAAAACCTAGGATCGCAAAGAACACAACCATATCTAAATTTGGGAGCCGGAAAAATGGAGTATCACTTGGTGAATGCTCTCATAGACACAGGAGCAGCTGTGAGCTGCATCAAGTTTTCGTTGACCCAAAAACTCAAGGAGACAATACGCCCCTCAATGGCCCAGTTGATAGGAATAGGAGGAACAATTACTCAATGCATAGGTGAGATCACCTTACCGTTGCATCTTGGCAACAACACCATGGAACAAAAGCTGTTAGTGTGTCATGACCAAGATTTACTTGAGGAGGTAGTGTTAGGTAAAGACTGGATTTACGAATACGAGGTGACCATTCAATTGGCGTTAGGATACATCTCAGCCAGGATAGGACATCGTGAAGTATTCAGCCTGCTAGATGAACGACCACTCACATCTGTAAGCATGGAGCAAACAGTGCATTCTAATGAACAAAGTCCCGAATGTATGATTACCAGCACTATAGAAACACCTTCATCAAGTACTGTATGTGCGGACACATTGAATTCTGCTTGCACACCATGTTCTAGTCTAACCAGTCTTGAGAGTGTCAATTTATCTGAAACTCACCTTTCCGAAGCACCATGCATTAGAGAGACTAAGCCTCAGAGTAATTCAAAATCTGTACCCATTAAAATATACCCTATTCCATACTCTAACCAAGCGTGGGTCAAGAAAGACCAAGTGGAGGAATATCTTCGACGACAGAAGCACGACCGACATCAGAACAAACAATCAAAGCAGAAACCAACTCAGTCTGAACAACGAAGTCATCGACAAGTTGCTACAATTTGGATTCCAAAGAAAGTCGTAGCCGCTCAATAAGATCGTTCGCAAATATGGGTTCCTAAGTCTTGCTTTCCAAGGAAAACAAACAGAAGGGATGATCCCCAAAACAAGAAGAACCAATGTGATCCACGGGCAGAACAGCCACAACAAAAGAGTTATTGGAGAAAGAAGGAGTCTGCAAGGGCAACCCGAGCCATTCCGAGAATCACAAATCAGATAAAGCAGACCCACAACAAGAAAAAAATAGTCACATTCAGTGGAAATGGGCGACATACCACGAAGCTCAGCATAATGAAGCAAATTTGGATACCGAAAGACAAAATGAACGGCATGCATACGCCAACTACTTCCAATTGCACACATATGGAGTTTTCGAGACCCCAAGTATGCATGATAGGGCCACATTACAAGGCCAAGCATTCGGCACATCCTTCTTCTATTTCAGGATAGTCAAGCACATTTTCCTAAGGGGGAAATAGGAGAGCACTTGTACATATACTAAGAAAATACTCCATAAAACTTTAATAACCGCTTTGGCTATAAACTAACTTTTCTGTTTTCCTTTTCAGATGAAAATATAAAAATACATAAAAATGAGAAAAATCCAGGTATTACCTTTCTCACACGCACGGGAAAGGGACGACACCATTCACTCGGAGCAATGTCGAGCTTATGACAAACAAATAAAGGAGGATTTATGATAATATATGGCAACTAATTCATGCTCTATATTGAGTGCAGATGGCATCCACTGATTTCGAATCTACACAGCAAGAAGAGGTGCAACTTCTTCCATTAGAATCAGTAACAAAAGCAAGAGGTCATTGGTTTCGGGATGATCAACCAGTGGCAGAGCTCATTTTCCTAGCGACAATCAAAATTATGGACACAGATCATTACTTTCCAATCATGTCCCAAGATTTCAAAACAATAATACAAGGATTACCTCATATTGAGGATGTATGGACACAAGCGGGCATAGAGGCATTCCTCAAGTTACCAATCTATGTGCCAGACTTTCAGAGATGTGCACAGGTAATGAATACCATGCAACCTGCCGCGACGAAGATCTCAGTTCCAGAAGCATGCGTTTTGGATAAAGTCGGGGCTTGGAAGACTATCCAATTCACACATGAGTTGATTAATAGAGCTTTTGGATGGAATCAAGCAGGCATTACTAGTGTCAAAGACGAGTGCCATGATCCCAAGAAGAGATCATTTTTGGAGATAAACAGAATTGACATAGAAGATGCTGTCCGTCTAGTGCATCAACACTTTTGTTTTCCCAGCATGCACAGGTATACGGCCCCTCAAAAGATAGTAGTACAATTATTATCACATGCCATGAGGCAAATTGGAAACAAAATCAATTTAACTGGGTATGTCCAAGAAAGGTTGTTTGAAGCACAGAAGAAATGGGGCCAGAAGAAATTTTTGAATGGTAGTTCAGCCCTCACATTACTGATATATGAAGCTTTGGATATGAAAAATTGCTTACGAGAGATGCCGAACTCAGAAGGGCTAGCAAAATATGTAAAAACAGCAATGGTCCCTAAGAAAAAGAAGGCTGCCATCAGCGGAACAGAAGCCGAAACCAGTTCTCAGCCAAGAATGAGAGGCACAAAAAGACTAAGAGAAGTCAAGCCAGATGAAGAAGGAGGACCTATGACAAAAAGAGTCCATGTACTTCCAAAGGTGACCCTTGCAGGACAGAAACAAATCACGGAGGAAGAATTGACTAAAGCACTGGAAGAGACGCACAAATATACGGAGGGACAAATCAACTTACCAGTGCAAGGTCATCATTACCAGCAGTCACAACAAGAACTAAAAACAAAAAGAAGACTCACTAAGGTTCACCGATACCGCGAAATCGGATTAGACAATTCCAGCTCATCAACACAGGACAAGGAAGAAAAAGATGCATCATTGTTGGATGTGGATATTCGAAATGAATCCAAAGATGATGGGCAATGGACCGAATTAAATTAAGTGGATTATGGTGAAGAACCAGAAGGCCTCAAGCCGATAGATCAAGAAATAAAAGTGAATCAGAAAACCACAAGCACAAAGACAGATGAGGAGATTTCGAAAAAGGAGAATGAAGATAATGATATAGAAACGGAAGAACCATTCACACCAATCATGGTTGTGGCAGAACCTTCCCCATTGGATGTCACGTTTCAGGGGAGTGCTACTAAAAAGAATGAAGCAAAAGGAGATGATGAGGAACCCAAGATACAACTGCAAGTTAGACAACCGCATAACGACACACTCCAGGTGGCAGAAGGCAAAGATGTGCAAACAGGAGAGACTCCTGAAATAGCAAAGACATGGCTGAATGTAGACATAGCTCAGCTCAAGCCTTTTGTGCAAGATATGATTCGAACGGCTCTAGATACACAACAATTAATGCTTGATGCTGATGAAGATTACGACCAAGCCATGCGAGACAAAAAAGAACTTGAAAGAACAGGCAAAGAGCTTTCCGAAGAATTAGTCAAGGTGCGAGAACAAGCTCTGAACAAAGAAAAGGAACTTCAAGAGGTCAAAACACAAAACAGTATGCTAGAGACAGAGCAGACAAAACTGAAAGATCAAGTCCAAGAATTAACAAAGAAATTAGAGATGAGTGAGACTGAGAAGACACGTCTTCAAGCACGCAGTAAAATCTTAGAGTCTCAGCTCAAAGCCAGTATGGAGGAAGCTGACAACATGCGACAACGAAATAAAGAATTAATGACAGCTCTCATTAGCGATCAGCCACTGGCAATTGCTGATGACCCACAAAGAAATGTCAAGAACCTGGAAGAACAAATCACTAAATTACAAGACCAGCTCAGACAGGAGCAAGATGTCATAATAGATTGGGAAAAGAGGTATATGGAGGACACAGCAGCCCTCAGAATGAAATGGAAAAAAGCAGAAAATAACTACTTGCGACAGTGTAAGGAAGACACAGAGCACATGAACATTGTGGCCCAGGAATTAATGAAACATCAAGCAACTATTGCTAAGGCCGAAGAGGAAAACAAACAAAAAGATGATTTAATCAAACAGCTTCAGGAACAATTAGAGCAGCGAGCACAACAGAGAACACCAGTAGTTCCACCAGGGACCTCGGCTACTGTGGAGGAAGAGGTACGTCCTCTCTCTCCCCCCTCGTATCATTCACCAATAAGGGCGGAAAAGGAGGTTCCATTAGAACCTAACACACGAGAAATTGCAGAACTGAGGAGACCAGAAAGGGCACTACTAGTGTCCCAGCTTACTGCAGAATTTGAAGATCAAATCATCAAATTAATGAAAGAGGCTCAAATCGACAGCAAGCAACTTGAGCAAATACTAAGGCCATTCAATGTACCATACGGGCTTTTGAAGGAACAAACTAGGCATTACATAAAGCATACGACAAACAAGGAACCTGATCACAATCTCCATTTTCGGTATGATACTTTTAACTATACTCAAGTAGAGTTTGAGGCAGCAGATCCAATTTGGAGAAGAAAGCTCTTGGAAAAGAACCCTACACTACGGGTACAGTGGGAAGCATCCCCGTATGAGCTTCAAGTAAACCCATCATTTTGCCCACTACCCCGTCGAAGAGCATGGATGCAATTTTGGGAAGGCCAGCGACAAGGTAGCATTAATAACCAGTGGCTAAATTATCCGCTATTACCTAGTCCACCACACAACTACCTACCGACAGAGGAATACATGGTCAAAACCATGGAATTTTGGCTTGCAAGATATGCTACCGTTCCAGACCTAGCAGTCAAAATGACAAATAAAATATTTAGCATGTTCCTGACAGTAATTAAAGTGTTCCAACATGCACAGTATACATTTTTGAATTTCATCGGCATTACGCAGGGATCGGAGGCTTTAATTTTTGATTTATCTACTATTCCCAGCCGGTTAACCATTATGGCATATTTTTCTCGTCTCATGTTTCTGCCATCGACATATATGCAGACTTTTGAAGAAGCATTCTTTACGGGCTTCTTTGAAATGGATTCAGAGATTTTTATTAAAATGACCTCCAATTTGAATGCACGACTGGTGGCCTATGAGATAAGTTTCTTTGCTGACCATAGACAGGCACCAGAGGACGGAGTAAAGTCTCAGCAATGGAAGGAGTTCATGCTATGTCACGCTAATCTGCTAAATCAAAGAGAGCAACAAGCCATTCAAACCTATACACGTCGCCACAAAAAGCCTGTCGGGGACGACAGAGTTCAGGAAGAGGGACGTGTAGAGGGGCAATCAAGCAAAAAGAAAAGAAGAAGAAAATCAAAGTCTAAGACGGTGCAATAGATACATATCTCTGCAGGAAGCCCCGCAGGGGCACATTACCCATCTCTACAGAGAGCCCCGCAGGGGCACGCATCAGGCGAAAAGGCAAAGCATCCAGGTCATGCACGGTGGAAAGAAGTAAACAGCCTCAAAGCAATACAACAGGGTCAGATGTGTGCAACCAGGACAAATCAGAGGACCAAAAGTTATAAAGGGGTAGAGGCTGAAAAGTTTAAGAGGGTGACTAAGAATAGCACATTCCTAGTCACTGGTGGCGTGCGTGGCAACCCAAGTCAACAGGCAAGACAAGTGCAACAGGCTCTCGAGTAGTAGAGCTTGAATCAAGAAGGCCATCGAATCTGCATGTCTGTTTAACTACAGACAACACTGACCACTGGATGCGTGCGGGAAGCAAAGTCTGTCAAGGGACGACAGAGACGAAGAGGGGGAGAGTGTTGCAGAGCTAAAGAGCGCACAAAGCAGAGAAAAAGACGGGCCCCAAAATTTTTCCGATTTGGACTACACATTTTTGTATCATATTCATTCTTGTAATATATTTTCCCTTGTAAATGCACTAGAGGAGTCCTCTAGATGCATCCCCACAGAAGAATAGAGATTACCCATGTACAATAGTAGGAAATTAGTCTCTTAGTGAATAAAGTGCCGGTCACTTGTGTGAAAGGACCAAACTTAGGGCTCATGTATATAAGTCACTTTGTGACTCTTTGTAAAAAACTCTTGCCATTGTGAACAAAGAGCTCTTCTGAATTTTCGAGTTTGCCTCTTTCTTGCTGATTTTGATCTTCATTTTGCTCTTGTATGTGTGTGTGATGCTTGAAATGCATGTGTAGGACTGTTGTCTACCCCTTCCCCTTTGTTTTGAGCTGCTGTAGTGCGTGCGTAAGCTAAGAGAAGCTGTGGCGCGGGTATTTGTGATTCCCGTCATTCACTGTTTTTGCCATAACTTGAAGTAGAGTGGTCAGAATTGAGTGAAACCACCACCGTTGGATGCGTCTCGTCGAGAGCTTCGAAACGAGTACCCTATTGCCTATGTTTGGAGTTCTGGGCTGGGAGAAAACCTCAAAATACCAAAACTGCTGAAAAGAGGCTTGCGGCAAACACTTTCAATATTTCAGTAAGTGTGAGAGGTAGTAGTCTTTTCTCATGCATGTTAGCTAAACCACTTCATAATCCATCACGTGTGCACAAGTCTTCATACACTTGGTAAGTCGTTCCTTAGGATTGAGATTTAAATGTGTGTTAAAGATCCCACTATATGCACTTGTGTGGCAATTGAGGTATAGTATCATTGGCACAAGTCCTTGAGTCATATTGGCTCAAGTACATAGCTTGGTGCTCAACAATCCATCTAAGAACAAGGCCACTTGCTTGGCCGGTGTAGGTAACTCCGGCATCGGGCATCTCTCTAGGTATTGCCTAAACCGTCTCCCAGCTAGTCTGACCGTCTCTTGAGGTGTTTGCTTGAAGCTATGAATTAGTGAGGAAGTGTTGTGCCTTATGCCACTCTTAGAAAACTCAATGATAAAGGCTTCTAGGAACTGGTCTATGTTTCTGAAATGCCTCTCGTTCAATGGTTGAAACCACGTGAGGGCAGTGTTCCTAAGGGTTCGACCAAAAGCATTATATTGTGTGAATAGGTCCTCTACCTGTTCAACTTTCAAGACTTGCCTAAACTCTGCCACATGGTCATAAGGGTCACCCGTGCCATCGAAGTAATTCTTCATGGACTTCACCAATTGAGTTGGCCGCAGGGTCCTAGGGTGTTCTCTCGGCCTTGGCAAAGGAAAATCATCAGCATTTCTTTGGTTTCTTGGGTCTCTAAATCTCTCGGTTTCCCCTTTGTCCGTCCCTGTTCTCCTTCTTTCTCTTCCCTGGGGGTCGGCAAAGCTTACTTCAGGTCTATCTCTACTTCTATCTCCTTGGACTCCATGAGCCTGGGAGGTCCCGGCTCCTTGGTGACCAAAGGACACATTAGACCTTGGTTGGGGAAAAACAAATTCACCCTTCCATGTGTAGGCATGTCTGCCATGCTCAGTGACCATGAAGATTCTCTCTGATGCATTGTCTAGGTAGGTTACTTTGCCAGGGCTATCAGGGTCTTTAAACTCATAGATTGTGAGGACACTCACTTCCTGAGGTTGAGCAAATTTATATCTCCAAAAAGCCTCATCGGTTTCTTGGTTTAAAAGCAGATCTATGCTTTTATTATCCTGTGGAATCCATTCTGGAGTCATGATTCTGGTCAAGACAGATTTACCCCGAGGAGTTCTCGGCTCTTTCTCTAAATTTCCTTGTTCTATATCACCCATGTCGGTCTCTGCAATCACATTTCCAAACTCGTCTGTTCTATCAGGAAGAGTGGTGACTACATAAATAGTCCCCTCTTTATCCAGGTATGCTCCATTCTCGAACTTGACTACCAGGTGTTCTAGTCCATGGGGTTGATCCGGGTTCTTAATCTGGACCACAGATCTTCTCAGGCCGTCTTCGTAGATGCGAGCACCTAGACGATTAGTCCTGATGTATTCCAATTGAGTCTTGTAAGGTCCTTCTGGCTTTTCTAGGTACGCCACTCCTGAACTACCTACTGGTCTCTCCATGTTATAGGACATCTCAGAATCACTTGTTTCTGATCTGGGAGTGTAGGGGTAATCACTCAACTGCTGGGCCCAAGACCTAGCAGTGTGATTGACACTAGCTTCAGAAGATCTGAGGCTTTGTATGTCTCAGCCTAAGTGTCTGCCTGATCTAAGGTTCATATGCCTGATTTATATACCCCCTTGGACCCAAGCACACTGTCGTTGCAGGTTAATTTGCACCAATCACCTTGTTCTTTTGAGTTGAATATTATGTTTATGATCTTGTCTGAAATCGCGTCGTCAGGAGTACTTAAGTGAATTTCGCACTTGATAAGTGGTCGACTCCAGTTTACTTTTTGTCCCTTAGGGTTTTCGCACTTAAGACCTACTTAATTCTTGCACTTGGTTGATTAATTCTCTTGGACTTGATTCGTGCCTAACGTTGCCCTAATTAATTACCACACCTAAGTCGTACTTAGCCTAGGCTAGGAATTGACAAAGGAGGGCTGAGAGAACTTCCAACCTTAATCCTCTGGTTGCTCAGATTGCTGCACAAGCCTAGGAAGCCTTCTCCCAAGCTTGGTACTCACCCTTGCTAGCTTGCTTTGGATTGCCTTGAGTGCACACAATGTTCCTGCAAAAGCTCACCAGTCAGTATAGCTCTATTACCAGAAGTAATTGAAAGACACACATCAATATTTGCAGTCCCCCCTGGAGTAACTCACTGCACCCCCTCAATCTTAGGACCACCTAGTCTCACCTAAAGGCCAACTTGAAAATACATGTTCTAAAACTCCACGTATGATTCTACAAAAAACCAGTCGAGGTCCACTTAGGATTTTCAACAAGCTTTCCAACGAGACCAAAATCTCATCAATCGGAGTTCGTATGGTGAAGTTATGACCATTCAGGCACTTAGTGGTCCAAACAGGCTCTCAGGGTTCAAGAAATTCCTCCTTGGTTTCTAGGTCTTTTGCCCACTCCTAAGGCTCTTATATCCTCCCAATGTGTCCAAGATTAAGCCCCAAAAAGTACCCCAATTTTAATCAATCAAGTTATCCTAAAAATTTATTCGTTAAGCCTGTGTATCGCGATAGGTCAGGTCGAGGTGTCACGATAGGTCGGAGTGTCGCGATACTTCGAAGTGTCGCGATACTTCAAGGTGTCGTGATACTTGGGAGTGTTGCGATAGTTCGAGATGTCGCGATACTCCGAGGTGTCGCGATAGGTCGTGGGGTCGGTGTGTCGCGATAGGTCGAGGTGTCGCGATACTCCGACGTGTCGCGATACTTGGGGGTGTCGCGATAGTTCGGAGTGTCGCGATAGATCGAGATGTCGCGATACTCCGAGGTGTCACGATAGGTCATGGGGTTGGGGTGTCGCGATAGTTCGGTGTGTCACGATACTTCGAGGTGTCGCGATAGCTCGGGATATGGTGAATTTTTCAGTTCTGTCTAGTGATCCTAGGAGCTCTCAGCCTGTGCAGTGTCGTGGTGCACTCAGAATTGTGATTGGGTGAAGTTTTCGAGGTGTCACGATAGCTCGAGCTTGACGCCTCGGGACCTGTGCAGAGGAAATCCGTACCTGCTGAGCTTGCTGGAGATGATGATGAAGCTGAAGCCTGCAAGAAACATGCAAAAACACACAAAAACAAGCACACACACTCGCTCTCTCTCAAACTCGCACACAACAAATGAGGGGAATGACAAGGAAGAGGGAATATGTAGTGGAGAAGGAGGTGGAGGTGGAGATGAAGAAGGAGGTGAAGATGGAGATGGAGATGGAGAAAAATCAGAAATTTACCGACTACTTACCATTCCAACGCGTCCTCTCTACGTCTTACCATCACACGCTCGTCCTCAAAGCTCGAATCCCCGGTAATGGCGCCAAAATTTGGTGTAGCTCAGTGATGAGTAGCACCTCCTTTAATGTCAATCCGGGAAGACATGAGGATGGTATGAAGACCTCGAGCAAGTGAAGGCACAAATGTGTGAGTGAGAAGCACACTAACATGCACACACATACACACACACGCGCACACACGGCAAGAACAAAGAGAGTAAGACAATGGAATCACTTCTATTGCAACAAAGTTCTCATACAAGCTCAAAACTACCAGAAGCTAGCCCCAAAAATGAGCTCTCTAGCTCTATTTATAGTTGTTGCCTAGCTTTGGCCCTGTCCGGACCTAGTGTCCGGCCTAGTTAAAAATTAGGTTCAGGGTTTATTTGAGGGCTCAAACGAGATCTTAAAAATATGAAAATTGGCAGGCAACTACTTCTAAGGCTCCTCAAGCTCGAGGACTCCTCGGCTTGTACAAAATGGAGCTACAAAAAGGTGAAAATGGTATTTACAGTGGTTTTTAGTGATGAGAATCACTTTAAAATGATGTAAGGGTTTTGAAAAAAATGAAGGGTTGCCTTAGTGCTAGATCTGCATGTGTATCCGTACTTGCTTCTTCCCGTATACTGTCAACAATCACCCTCTTATGTAAGTTGCAAAGCATTTAACTTTGTAAAAGGGAAAAGAAAATCCCTAGAAGCCACGAGTTAGAAGTGTTTGGGATTTATTCTCAATCAATCAATCAAAAGGTAGCTGTGATTTCAAATTTTCATTTTCCTAGATTGTAGGAAACGATTCCAATCAATCTAAACTTAGAAACCTGACTAATTTTGAATTCAAATTCTTGAAGAAAAGACATGGCCATGTACTCAAGAGTCTATATAAAGACTCCAAAACATTTTTACACTAATTAGAATGATGATTTGAAGCAATACATATACTTCTCATTCATTGCTTGGTGCCACTTCAATTTACTGCTCCTTCTTCCTCAGACCCTCTCAACTTGCAGAGAGTGTTGATCTCCCTACAGAGCTCCAAATCTAGTGATTAAGGTCTCATTGGAAAGGTATTACTATCTATTAAAACAAGTTTTCAGATCATTTGATTCATTATGTTCACAGATATTGAAGATTTACAGTCTCGGGGTCATTCTCTACAACTCCCTGAAATTTCGGGATGACACCAATTCAGTGTTAAGGTGATTGCTCCTTGTATATTTCATATAACTTAGGAATTTTATGCATTATAGCAAGCAAAACATATGTATAACACTCCCTTAAGAGGAATGTTTCCAATTGTTACTGTGTTGGCTACTCTCAGTGTTTGAAGTCATAACTTCTATCTATTTTTAGAAAGTTCTTGTGAGCTAGTCATGGTGCAAATTATTTGTTTTGCATCAACTTGTTATTGTTGATGTTCCAAAGTACCTGTTGGTGCAATTCACAAGCCTACACATTTGGCTTGATGGATACATTAAAATCCATACACATATGGAGAAGCATAGGAACTATTGCTGGTGGTTAATTACCATTTTAATTCTTTGTAAAAGTCATTTTTGACTTTGGAATCTTTGTAAACATCTACCAAGAGAAAAATCATAAAGGAGTTAGATTTGATTGATGGAATATCTCCTAGCATTTAGGAGCTTGATCATAGGGAGCCAAAAGTTTGAATTTGAATTCAAATTTTTACTCAATCATTATAAAAGAGATCAACAAAAAGTCGTGTTTAAGACTCATCATTCCCGAGCTCATTACTATCAATTTTGAGTGTGTGTGAGGCCTACACTCTAGCCCACACCTATCTACACCATTAGGCAATGATCTTCATGCCAATGGATTTGTATACAAGTGTTCATTAATACATATATCTTCATTGTTCATTTCTAAGTTCTCTGTCATATTACTTGAAAGTCTGTCAACTTGTGGAGTGCATATCTCAGTCATTTCTTTACCAAATTCAAAGATATATAGCTTGTTGGAACCAGCTCAAAGTTTTCTACATGCTATCAAAATTTGAAGAGATTCTATTTAGCCATTTCAGAGCAAAGCCCGTCGAGGTGATCACTGGTCATTGACTGCAATAGTCCTAAAAAATCGAGGGTAAAGATTTACTTGCTAAATTGATTTCTCTTAGCATAGTTTGTATTTTTACATCATTCCACTTGGAATAGTTAGCTTGCTAAGCTAATTAAATACTCCTAAAAGGAATTTTTCCAATTCCTACTGTGCTGGTCTTACTGAGCAAAAGATCCAGCAAGTGTCAAGACCAAAATAGAAGGTTTTCTTGAGATCTTCAATTCCAAAGATATCTGTTTCGGTTCAATCTTTACACACATCATTTCCAAAGGACATAGACCATTTTATGGTGTCATTAGAAAGCTAAGGAGGTCCAATTATCAACTCTGAAGCATCAAAGGGCTGGTACAAAGCAGGATTTGGAAGTACCTACTCAATCTCTTGGAGTGTCCATCCATCTTTCCCAACAGTGGTATCAGAGCAAACTAAGCTAAAATGGGAGATGGTTTTCCTTCATTTATTGATAAATTAGATAGGAACAACTATCAGGCATGGTCCCTAAGGATGAAGACATACCTACAAGGAAGGAGTTTTTATGGATACATCTCAGGAGATTAGGAATTGCCCTCATTCAAAACAAGAGGATTGCCAACAAAGGAAGAACATGAAAAGCTCAACACATGGTGTGCTAAGGATGCATTAGCAAGGTCTTATTTACTCAACTCCATCTCTGATTTTCTTTTGCCACACATTAGGAACTATAAGACATCACAAGAGACTTGGGAAACCTTGTCATCTTATTTCTCCTCCAACACAAGAGCTAGAAAAAATCAGTTGTGGATTGAATTTACCACATTAAGGAAGCAACCTAAGCAAGTTGTTTCAGAATTTGTGACCAAGATTAAAGATGTAGCAGATCAGTTAGCAAGCATAGGAGAAGAGATTGAAGAAGAGCAGATTGTAAGGCAAGTGATCAATGGAATCAAAGCTGATGACAAATGGGAAAGCTTCACCACTGCCATGGAACTTTACATGGATATGCAGATTCTAGACCTTACCACTCTCATGGGACAATTGTTCACTCATGAAGCCAAACTCAACGAGAATGGAGATACATCCAAAGGTAATAGTTCCTCTGCTCTATACACTGATAAGAAGTCTAAAGATAAAGGCAAGATCAAGAAAGGAGAAGATGAAGGCTCTACCTCCCAAGCTAACTATGCAGGGAGAGGTAGATCATCAAGAGGAAGGGGCAGAGGAGGTAAGCAAGGTAGGGGGAGATCCTATAACTCCTCACCATGCAACACTCGTGGTTTATCAAATCATACTACAGACGAGTGTTTCAGGAACTACAAAAATCAAAGAGGAAGAGGATACCAAAGAGGTGGATACTCACAGTCAAGAGGTAGATTCAACCATCACCAAGGCTACAACAACAACTACAACAACAATTACAACAACAACTACAATGGCAACTACCAAGGAGGATTCAAATCCAGAAAGGACTACAACAACTATATAGAAGAGCAAGATGACTCTCTTCTGATCATGAACATGACTTCAAAACCAGGTACAAATGATGACCACCTATTTGACATTGACTCAGGATGCTCAAATCATGTAGCTGGCAATGTAGCACTACTCTCTGGTCTTGAGGAACCAAAAGGTAAGCAGCAAGTACAAACAGGTGATGACACCAAACACTCAATAGTTAAAGTTGGAAATGTTAAGACTTATGATGGAAATCAGAACTTGTTGAGTAGGGTACTCTATGTACCAACCATTACCAAAAATTTGATGAGTGTTGGACAGATTGTGGAGAAAGTTTTGCAGGTTAGATTCAATCAATTTGGAGCATTTGTGGAGGATCCAAGGCAAGGGTTCAAGAGAATAGCAAAAGGAGAAAAATCAGGTAGACTTTTTACTTTTGAGCTAGAAGACACAAAGAATATTGCACTATACAATTATAAAGATAAAAAACTTTTAGAGCTTGAGATTTGGCACAAAAGATTAGGGCATGTAGGAGAAAGAACCTTGAAACAGATATGCAGGGATCAATGTGTTATTGGAATACCCAATGTTTCCAAACAACACATGATATATAAATGTAGTGCTTGTCAATTTGGGAAGTCTCACAGGTTACCCTTCTCAAGGAAAGGCTACATGCATGAGGACTACCTAGAACTTGTACACACAGATGTATGGGGACCAAGTACTTCATGAAGCACAAGGATGAAGTATTTAATTGCTTTAAAAAATATCTTGCACTAGTTGAAAATCAGACAGGAAAGAACTTGAAGAGACTAAGGTCAGATGGAGGAGGTGAGTACTTCTCCAATGAATTTGAAGACTTCTTGCAAGACGGAGGCATCAAAAGAGAAACCACCACAAGGTGTACTCCTGAACAGAATGGGGTAGGTGAGAGAAGAAATAGGTTGATTGTTGAGACAGCTAGGTCTATGTTGAATGAGAAAAAGTTACCTAACTATCTATGGGCAGAGAGTGTTTCCACTGCCACTTATCTCATAAACAGGTTACCCTCTAAGTCCCTTGATGGGATGACACCCTATGAAGCATGGCATGGTAAGAGACCTTCACTTGACCATTGCAGGATATTTGGATGTGTAGCATATGTACACATTCCTTCTCAGATAAGAGGTAAGCTAGACCCTAAGGTTGAGAAGTGCATCTTTATTGGATATGATCTAAATCAAAAAGGGTACAGGTTTTACAACCCTTCCAATAAAGGATTCATGGTTAGTAGAGATGTTGTCTTTGATGAAAATGATTCTTGGTATGAGAATGAATGCAGGAAGTTTAAACTACCCTATGACTTGGAAGAGGAGTTTCCAAGTCTTGCTAAGGAGGAATCTACTCAGAATGAAGACTCAACTTCAGATGATGAAGATGTTATCAACCTTGAAGAGTTCAAGGCATGGAAGTCCAAGGGCAAAGTCAAAATGAAGAAGCTTGAAGATATACCTGAATCTTCAAATCAGTCAATCAGAAAATCACAAAGAGAGAGCAAAAAACCTATCAGATATGGGTATGATACATCTCTTGTTACTAAACACTCTGTTTATCTTGCCAAAGATTTGTCAATTGAAGAACAAGGATCATATGAAGAAGCAATAACCAAGACAGAATAGAAAGAAGCTATGGATGAGGAGATTGAAGCACTCAAGGAAAGTGACACATGGGAACTAGTACCAAAGAAGGACTCCATGAAGGTAATAGGATCCAGATGGATCTATAAACTCAAAAGAAATTCTGATGGGTCAATCAACATGTATAAATCCAGATTGGTAGCCAAGGGTTTTGCACAAACCCAAGGCATTGACTATGAAGAGACATTCTCTCCTGTGGCCAAGATGCCAACCATCAGAGTGTTGGTGAGTGTAGCTGCATCAAAAAATTGGAACATGGATCAATTGGATGTCAAAAATGCTTTCTTGAATGGATGGATTTCAGAGGAGGTATATATGTCACAACCTCATGGCTATGAGGATCCTAACAAGGTAACATATGTGTGCAAATTGAATAAAGCTTTATATGGATTAAAGCAGGCACCTAGGGCATGGAATCACAGGTTACCACTTACCTTCAAGACCAAGGTTTTGTCATGAGCAAGGCAGACACTTCTCTATTCATTAAGAGAATTAATTCAGAGGTAATATACCTATGTGTTTATGTTGATGACATCATACTTACAGGAAATGATGTGAATGGAATCAGACAAATCAAGAGCCAGATGATGAAGGAGTTCAAGATCAATGATCTTGGTCTACTAAAGTATTTTCTTGGGCTTGAGTTAGTTTATACTAACTCTGGAATATACATTACTTAGAAAAAGTACATACAGGATATGTTGAAGAAGTTTCACTTGCAGGATGCCAAAGTGGCAAGTACTCCAATGGAGGTAAACCTAAAACTAAGTGCCCATGAAGGTGATGAAATTAATGACATTACAAGTTATCAAAGTATGGTGGGTAGCTTGAACTATGCTACCTTAACAAGGATAGACATTGCATATGGAGTTAGTATGCTAAGTCAGTTTATGCACAAGCCAAGGATACCTCAGTTAGAAGCTGCTAAGAGAATATTAAAGTATCTCAAGGGTACACAAAATCACGGTTTGTATTTTCCTTACACTTCAGACATTGATATCAAGATCTATTCAGATGCAGATTGGGCAGGGTCCAAGGATGATAGGAGGAGCACTTCAAGATATATTTCATTTGCAAGTGATAAGCCAATATCATGGTCTTCAAAGAAGCAACCTACTGTTGCTTTGTCTTTTACATAAGCAGAGTATAGAGGACTGGCTAATGCCACACAAGAAGCCATATGGATCAAGCTATTGTATACAGAATTGGGTTTACATACTAGGTCACCAATAATCTTTGGAGACAACACAAGCTCACTTCACCTTGCAGCTAATCATATCTATCATGCTAGGACCAAACATATAGAGGTCCATTACCATTATGTGAGAGAGAAGTTATTAAACAAGGACATTCAACTAACCTATGTATCAACCAACATGCAATGTGCAGATTTGTTGACTAAAGCTTTGGATGGAACCAAACTTTGCAGGTTCAAAGCAATGATTGGATTGCAGGATATACATGAAGAATGAAGGATGAAGACCAAGCCAAAATGTTTGGCTTGAGGGGGAGTTGTTGGTGCAATTCACAAGCCTACATATTTGGCTTGATGGATACATTAAAATCCATACACATATGGAGAAGCATAGGAAATATTGCTAGTGGTTAATTACCATTTTACTTCTTTGTAAAAGTCATTTTTGACTTTGGAACATTTGTAAACACCTACCAAGAGAAAACTCGTAAAGGAGTTAGATTTGATTGATGGAATATCTCCTAGCATTTAGGAGCTTGATCATAGGGAGCCAAAAGTTTTTATTTGAGTCAATTCTGAGTGTGTGTGAGGCCTACAATCTAGCCCACACCTATCTACATCATTAGGCAATGATCTTCATGTCAATGCATTTGTATACAAGTGTTTTTTAATACATATATCTTCATTGTTCATTTCTGAGTTCTTTGTCATATTACTTGAAAGTCTGTCAACTTGTGGAGTGCATATCTCAGTCATTTCTTCACCAAATTCAAAGATCTATAGCTTGTTGGAACCAGAACCAGCTCAAAGTTGTCTACATGCTATCAAAATTTGAAGAGATTCTATTCAACCATTTCAGAGAAAAGCTCGTCGAGGTGATCACTGGTCATTGACTGCAAAAGTCCTAAAAAATCGGGGGTAAAGGTTTACTTGCTAAATTAATTTCTCTTAGCATAGTTTGTCTTTTTACATCATTCCACTTGGAATAGTTAGCTTGCTAACCTAATTAAATACTCCTAAAAGGAATTTTTCCAATTCTTACTGTGATGGTCTTACTAAGCAAAAGATCCAACAAGTGTCAAGACCAAAATAGAAGGTTTTCTTGAGATCTTCAATTCCAAAGATATCTGTTTTGGTTCAATCTTTACACACATCATTTCCAAAGGGCATAGACCATTTTATGGTGTCATTGGAAAGCTAAGGTGGTCCACTTATCAACTCTAAAGCATCAAAGGGCTGGTACAAAGCAGGATTTGGCAGTACCTACTCAATCTCTTGGAGTGTCCATCCATCTTTCCCAACAGTACCTATTGGGTCTTATTGCACTAACTACAAGGCTAAAAGGTCTATTTTACATATCCAAAGAGCTAGGGCTGGTCCTATGCTGGTTTGTTGGACCAACTTCACCACTTGACAACTCATCTTTCTAAGCCTCTCCAAGCTTCTCCAACTTCTTTCACCAAGCTTATATCACTAGATTATTGTTTTCATGCGTTAAGGATGGTATGAAAAAAAGATCTAGAAGCTCTAGGGTCCTTATTGGGCTTTAGAGTGCTAATGAGGTAATAATATATCATGAAATCTGGCTTGGGAAGCTTGGCACTAGAATATTCTGCTAGACCCACTTTGCACCATATTGGCTGAAGTTCCTCTATGTTCTACAAGTGCTCAAAAACTCTCATGAAAAAGTGATACTTCCCCCATAGAATATTATACTGAATTTCAGCCTCCCATATGTAAGTTCCTTCTCCAAGGGGTCCATCCATCTCACTAAACCAATGGGAAGTTTTTTTGACCCATGTTGTATGGCCAGCTAGGGATCCTAGATTGTAATCACTTGGAGGTGGTTAAGAGCCTCAGGTCATGCTACGGGTACCTCTATGATAGGCAAGTTCTCAATATCTATTGTTTCTCGACTCATTCCTGCCTAAGAGCTAGTGCTAGTTGTCTCAACCATAATTGATGTTGATGAATAATGCTTTTGGATATGCTAGAAGAATAAAATCACATTAGTATTGCATCTGAGAAGATATGAGACCTTGTTCACCTTGCAATACCAACATGATATCCATGATGGTTGGTGATTTAGCAAAGTGATGTAATGTGAGTGTATGTTAGGATGTTCATTGATATTCCTAGATGCATACTTAGGATGTGCAATGTACTCGAAACGCATCCATCCTCATACAAGGGAATTTACACAATAGGTCAAGTGGTTTATTATAGGCTTTGACTCTCCAAACTTCCCTTATGGGATTACAAATTTTGTTTGTGATTACACTTAAGGGTTTTAGAGGTGAATCTATTTGGATCTGGAACTTTTTAGGTACCCATTTACTAGGTGGGATTTTACTTGAGTATGTACTGACAACACATTTTCAGAGTGGTTTTGGTGGGGTGGGTGTCAGTGAGCACTGATTCAAACCTAAGAGCTTATGTGTGATGAGTTGGGCATGCAAGAAAGTTCTCAATATCTATTGTTTCCCGACTCATTCCTGCCTAAGAGCTAGTGCTAGTTGTCTCAACCATAATTGATATTGATGAATAATGCTTTTGGATATGCTAGAAGAATAAAATCACATTAGTATTGCATATGAGGAGATATGAGACCTTGTTCACCTTGCAATACCAACATGATATCCATGATGGTTGGTGATTTAGCAAAGTGATGTAATGTGAGTGTATGTTAGGATGTTCATTGATATTCCTAGATGCATACTTAGGATGTGCAATGTACTCGAAACGCATCCATCTGCATACAAGGGAACTTACACAATAGGTCAAGTGGTTTATTATAGGCTTTGACTCTCCGAACTTCCCTTATGGGATTACAAATTTTTTTTGTGATTACACTTAAGGGTTTTAGAGGTGAATCTATTTGGATATGAAACTTTTTAGGTACTGTTAACTCTATTTGTGATTGATTTTTTTGGTGCTAACATGTTTCCATTGTGTGGAATAGATATTTGACTGCAGGTACTATGAAGATGGAAAATGTGTCCTATGTGAAAAAGGAGCACTAGAATGTTGTGCCAAAATGGAACTTGAAGGGATCTTGCCAATTTCCTCACCTTGGTTTGCAGCTTAAAAGCTTATTGCAGTATGAAGGCCCATGTGGGGAGTGCACTAGCAGATACGATAGGCAAAAGGAGAGTTGTGTGAGCAAGTGCTTGAGTGTTTTGGACAAATGCAAGCTACTCACAACAAGGTTACACCACCCATGCATTTCAATGTAAAAAAAAAAAAATGCAACAAGGAAAGGGTGGGTTGATCCATGATCAGATCATTCAAGATAGTCTTGTGTCGGATAATAGGGTTGGATGCAATCTAATCGATATGTATGGAAAGTGTGGCTCTCTAGTGCAGGTATGTGTCTTATTTCAACTCTTGTGAAATCCATATTTTAGGGTGCTATGATTGCTGCCTATGTACATCAAGACCAAGGTGTTTTATCAGATGCAAGAAGCTATACGATCAGGTGATAAATAGTGGATTTGATTCAGACTTGGACATAAAACAATGCTCTTGTGGATATGTTGCTAAGTGTGGAAGTCCACAAGCGGCCGGAGGAATCAAGAGAAGTCGGGAAGAGGTTACACCTATTGATTTTACATGGGGGATGTGCCCCATCACTCCACACATGTGGGGATGTCAGAGGACAGGAGCGGAAAAAAAATGCCCGTCAGTATGCAGGATGGGGTTTATGGTGCCTTTATGCCCCTTGACGGGGAGGACAGAGAGGGGGTGCCAAGAACTCGAATGAAAAAAGGAAGTGGGTTCCCTTCGTCAGAGAGTGGGGGGAGTGGAGTGTCAGGGTGTCTTCATTTTTCTGGCTGAGGACTACAAGTGGGGTTTTTCGGAGGGTATGGAAGTCACATAGTGAAGAAAGGGAGGTTTTTTCTTGCTCTAGAGAGTTTTTTTCTCCGGTTCTTTATCCTCTGCCACAACGAAAGGGGTGGCATCATCTCAGAGCAGGTGTTGAAGGGAGGAGTGTGGATGATTTTGTTTGTCCCTCTTGTGCATTCGGGGCTGCAACAGAGTACTGTTGGCAGTAAGAGTAGCTCCCTATATTTGAAGGCAAGAGAGAGGGCATTTATGTGGCGCTCTTTTGTAGGTCAATTTAACAATAGGGCATCAGGGAGACGCTTCAATCCCGATGAATTGTGAGAATAGCAGGCAAAAGGGAGCTTTTGCGGGTGTGTGTAGATCATGAAAGAAGGAGAACGAGGAATTCGATAGCAGCAGATTGAGGAGGAGCAGTCCGATTTATTTTTTTGTGTGTTTTTGTGCAGATCAGCAAGATGAATGAGGGCAACCGTCTTGGCCCGCTCGTAGTGGCTAAAAAGGTGGAAGGATTGAGAGAAGGTGCTTCTTGGCGAGTCTTTTTGGGACTATGTATACCATCAGGGGCGACACACTCGGGGATCTTGTGGTGAACACGACAAAGAAGGGGGGCGTTTTTGTGCTTCTTCTAATGTTCTTCTACAAGTTTTTTCCACTACAGTCGGAAGTAGTAGATTTGGGGGGGAGGTCCCATCTCGTATTGGTTCAGGAGAGAACATGGTTGAAGAATTCGTCAATATTAGCATGGTGACTTGTGAATCGGATGGAGATGAACCTAATGAGCAATAATCAATGGAACTTTGTCTAGAGACTTGGATTTACATCGCCCAAGGGTAGTCGAAGAGGTGCTGACAGTTTATGAATCCATGGATGTTAGAGCGAATTGATTAGAGAAAGTTTTGGTTGCGTGGTCAGATTCAAAAAGAAAGGAGACTTGGAGAATGGACGGTGGAGTTTTAGTAACAGTTTTTGGATAGCAGATGAGGGAATACTTTCACTCTTCACTTCATATTCAGGCACAACCCTCGGAGACCAGTTTTGACGAAGATGAGCAGCATCAGTTACATGAAATTGTGTGTGATACCTTCTATGATGGATGGAGTTGGCATACCCATTTCATCATCCACTTCTTATGCCGATGGAAGCCATGATGTATTTGCATTGCTACACCAATGAATTCCCAAAACTTTTTCGGATGACTGATTGCATCCAGGTATACAGGCGAAAGAGAGCTGCGAGCAATGCACAAGGGATATCATATGCTCAGGATATGCAAGATAAGTAGCAGAAAACAGTAGGAGGGAGGAGGATCGGAGAGAAGGTTGTTCCACTGAAAACAAAGGAGAGAGGGCACCGCTGACAAAAGAAGAGAACGATTGACTGTGGAGCACAAGAAATGGCAACATCAAGTATATCGCATCCCTCGAAATATTTTGGAGGACCGCATTAAGGTGAATAACAAGTTTTTTTTGGGGATGGTTTTTTGGGTAAATGCAGGTGTCAAAGTAAGGGAACATGGGTGGCTGGTGGAGATTGACTCAGAGCAGCCAACAAGGGGGAAGAGTAGACCTTCAATAAGGGGGTTCTCTCCCTCCTGTGCTGGAAAATCGGCTGTTGTGGAACAAAAAGGGCGGGGGAGCCAAGTAGGTAAAGCATGCCCTTGCAGTGGGCTTGAATCAGAGTTTCTTGGAGGGAAGTATATGCATTGGTGGTACAGCAACCCAAGAGGGATTCGGAAGTGGAATGCAGAGAAGCTTAGAATATGGTGGAAATCCAAGCAAAGGGAACCTATTGAAATGTGACTGTAGAGTTTTCAACAGGAGTTTTAGCACATCTAACAGCCGCATTCCAATCTAATTTGCACAGCCAGTTGCGTCGCGGGTAACTTCTCTGAGACCCAAATTGCGTGTAAAACCATTTATGTTGAATAGATGTATTTGAGGACAGATGATCAATATTTGATGCCTTCAATGTCGTCTTTTATAAAAAAAAAAAAACAAAAAATGATGAGTTTGTTCTCCGATCTTTTGTACATATATAGCAAGCGCTGTTTTTATTCAGGGTAAACTAACATACTTGGATGTAGAGCTTACCGACTTAGGGATTCGTGAAGCATTCAAGCAAAAAGTTTTGTGCCCTGAAATCCTTTCAAAAGGCGTGCAACGGGAATAGAAGAGTTCTATGCAGAAAACTTGATTTGTGGGGATAATGTGCACTTCAATAAAAATCATGGACATAGCTTTGAAGATAGGCAGGCTTGTTAGCTAAGGGGTTACTGTTGTGTGATATTTTTTGTGTGCTTGCCTGTGTTGTCATGGAGATTCTATCTCCACCATTTCACCCTCAAGTTTGCGGGAAGGTGCAGAGGATACACAAGGAACACTATAGGCTATTAGTTGTCGTAAATGTCTCCTTCAAGTTAAAGGCCTCCATTGGATGTTAAAAGGCATGTTTCTCTGATAGGGCTACTAGCCTACATCGATAAGCAAAAGGCATACATTGTGTGAGCGCATATGAGCAAGAAAGCGAGAAAGTCGGGAAATGTGTGAAGACGGGAATACGTGAAAGAGAGAGAACAAGGAATTAAGTGGAATTGGAAAGCGTGAATAAAGAGAGAGGGAGGTTGCGAGAAATCACCACATGAGTTGGACATCCAGTTGTGCATGTATTTTCCCCTCTACTCCACCGATACATTGAAGCGAAATTGTGGATTTAGGGAAACCAAAATTGACCTAGTATGAGAAGGTTTGGGCAAAATATCATTGTGTGTAGGCACTTTCCCTTGGACTAAGAGTGCTAACATTTTGGTGCGTTTGCCCGGAAGCATATGAGCTAGTGCATAGACATAGGAAGAATCCATTGTGCGATAATTATGTGCTCCAGGTAACCCAAGTAAACCGATTCCGAGGGATTTGACCAAAATAAAGTCTCGTATAATCATCTTTTCCGTGGGCTTTAGAGCCTAACATTTTCGTGCGTTTGCCGGGAATTGGCTTAGCACATCTCATCGAGAGTGCTACGAGTTCGCTTGGTGCCCCAATCGTGTGGCACAACCAAGTCGATCCCAAATCTGCTTCAACCTTCATTAAAGAAATGGCCCAACAAAAGCCAGCATGTGGTTTGGAGAATGCCAATATGAGGCAACCGAATTTTGGACAAAATAGGAGATGCATATATTCTCATTCGACCATGAGAAATCATGCGAACCGAGGGTGGCGATTTGGCCCGATATCAAATTATGTGAGATGCTGGTGTTGCGAGCAGATTGGGCATATAGCCAAATATTGCCCTCGTGTATGCACCCCGTTGGATTTTGTCCCCACATGTGCGGACTACGGGAAAAAGAGACTATGCGAGCACGTGTGTGGCTCAAAAGAGATGACTGACACAAAGGTTGCAACGAATCAAGTTGATAAGTGCTTATCCTCTTTGTATGTGGAAGTTGACAAGGGTGGAGTTACTTCGTCGACGAAAACTGCGAGAGCAAGTGGAAGCAAGGACACTGGATCTCATGATCGAGACTTGGTAGAACTTGTGAAGAGCTTGGAATGTCAAGTCAATTGGTTGCAGGTGGAGCGAGATAACGAGAGGATCAAAATAGCGAAATTAGAGGAAAATCAAGAGAAAATGGCCGAGGTCCTAGGAACTTGGGAAAAGCAAGTACGAATGTTGAAAAATGAAAACAAGGAGTGGAAAAGAGTAAACAAAAGCTGGAGGCAAGATCTTGTGAAGCCCGAGAGTGAAAACGTGGTTTGGGACTTGAGATCCGGCTTGATGGTAGCCGACTGCTTTGGAGTTGTGATCGAAGAAGAGCTCTCAAGAGACGAGGATGACCTAATGAGGAGAGTCGAACGAATGGAGCATGAAATTGAAAAGGTACAAAGCATAATCCGTCGATACAGTGACCAAGCGGGTAAGGCATGTGACGAGTTCCACCTGGAGTTAGAAAGAATGAAAAGTGCCCAAGCAGAGAGCGATGAGAAAATGAGACGTGTAGAGAAAGAGAATGCAAGGCTGAGTAGCAAGCTCGGTAGGTGGATGAATCGGAAAGACGACGAGATGCGAGGACAAGTGGAGAACCCGAGAACGGGGAAAATGGAGGAAGAGCTGAAAGCGGTGTTGGATAGGTTGGATGTGTTCGGAACAGAGTTAGAAAGGACAAAGAATGAATTGTCGAAGAAGGGAGATGACCTGGATGAAGAAAATATGAGTAGGATTTGGGAGGAAAGATCGATTAGAGAGGAAGTCGAGAAGTTGACCGTTCGAGTTGAGAAGAGGGAAGATATTCCCCTCGGATTTGCAAAAAGGGTGAGAGAGGATAAAGAGATGGAGCAAATATGGAATCGGTTCCGAGGCATCGACTGTGACCTGTTCCAATATCAGAATGATATTGAGCACAACAAACAAGGATTAAGGGACTTAGCGGCGAGGCTTGAATCATTGAGGAGCACAACGAGCAATGGTAAATTTTCAGGCCATTTGTCGGGTTAGGTAGAAGCTCTGCGAGGTAGAGGTTGGAGATGAAAAAATAGACGAGGCAATGGATGATGGTGAGGATGGCTTGAGTCTGATTAGGGTTTGCTTTGCGGATTGCGAGTCAGAGATATGAGGACGGATGGACCAAGTGTTTTGTACACTTAGGAACTGAAGTGGCATTTTTCGGGGTTTTTAGGTCGACAAGGTAGTTAGTACATGCGGGTTTTGCGAGGACGGGTTGACCATGGCATTAGTGGCTTGATTTTGGCTTGAGTGGTAGCAGAGAGGAGATACGTCTCATTGGGATGTCCACGAGGGGAGTTTATGTGTGTGTGTCGTGATTGGTTGGGTTGGGAAAAGTCCTTTCTTTTGTCTCCTAATTCTCGAGATGCGGGAATGAAAAAAAATTATATATGTTTGTGTGTGTGTGGCTATGCGCCTATGTGGGCCGATAGGTGGGTGGACCCACTTTGGCCGGGTGGTCAAAGCCACGAACCGACGTCGGTTTCACATAGGGCTAGCTGTCTGTGTGTCGTGCGCTGCGTTGGGTTGGTAGATGGGTGGAACAAACTCGATCGGGTGGTCAAGTCCACGAGTCGCATCCAGCTTCAGCGTAGGCCGGCAAGTGTGAGTAAATATGTGAAAAAAAAAATGATGAAAAAAGAGAGAAAAAAAAATGTGGAAAAAAATGAATGAGAAAAATTCCTCGCTGGAGGGGAGACAGAAGAGAGGCGAGAGAGCATGATATGCTCGGATGGGTATGTGTATGTGTTGTGGGGATATGGGAATGTGTGGACTCCCGATGAGGCATGTCGAATTGAAGCTTAAGCTCGGCTAGGGTTTTGGCTGTGACGTGTCTGTGGAAGACTTTGACTTGAGAGATCCAATCGTGCTAGGTACCTTGTTTGTCTACAAACCTTCGAGAAGTGTTCAATTTGGCTCTTAGGTGGTGCAACGACTTGAGAAGTCTTGAATCACATCGATGATGAGTGGTCTTGTCAAGGTGAGCTTGTGTTAGGCTTGAGTAGTCCTTGTCGTGTATCCATCAAGTTAGAGGTGTGGTGACCTAACATGGAATTTACTTGAAAAGCGGAAAAAAAAAAAACAAAGGGTCGATGAAAGGAAAGCGGGTAGTAGAAACCCTAGGTAGAAGGGGCATGGAAAATGGGCAAGAGGATTTGAGTGGAAATGGAAAAGAAATTAGGCAAGTGAACATATAGACAAAAAAGAGTATCGAAAAGGAAGAGCGGATGTGGTTCTTGCATGTATGTATGTTGTGTGTGATGAGAATGCATGTGTGATATGGGATCATGATGTGTGTGCTGAGTATATCTGTGTGATGTGGATGATTGATATGATTTTCTTTTCATTTTGGTTATAGATATTGTAATTTGATGAAAAAATGATCTAATGTTTGATGAAGTTTGTAGACAGGTGGACATGGCGATGAAGATGCGAGAAGATGGACAAAGATAGTAAGTGAAATGATTGGAATTTGGTACTAACCAACAATTGTATGAAGGTGATTGCAGGTCCTACATTCAGGAAGAAGTGAAGAGACATGCAAGGTAAAGATTTGTATTTGATTGAGTAATTGAACACATGTTGGATGATTTGAGTGCAGGAACACTTTGGCTCGTCGAGGACGACTTCGTGAGTAGAAGGGGGGAGTATGTTAACTCTATTTGTGATTGATTTTTTTGGTGCTAACATGTTTCCATTGTGTGGAATAGATATTTGACTGCAGGTACTATGAAGATGGAAAATGTGTCCTATGTGAAAAAGGAGCACTAGAATGTTGTGCCAAAATGGAACTTGAAGGGATCTTGCCAATTTCCTCACCTTGGTTTGCAGCTTAAAAGCTTATTGCAGTATGAAGGCCCATGTGGGGAGTGCACTAGCAGATACGATAGGCAAAAGGAGAGTTGTGTGAGCAAGTGCTTGAGTGTTTTGGACAAATGCAAGCTACTCACAACAAGGTTACACCACCCATGCATTTCAATGTAAAAAAAAAAAAAATGCAACAAGGAAAGGGTGGGTTGATCCATGATCAGATCATTCAAGATAGTCTTGTGTCGGATAATAGGGTTGGATGCAATCTAATCGATATGTATGGAAAGTGTGGCTCTCTAGTGCAGGTATGTGTCTTATTTCAACTCTTGTGAAATCCATATTTTAGGGTGCTATGATTGCTGCCTATGTACATCAAGACCAAGGTGTTTTATCAGATGCAAGAAGCTATACGATCAGGTGATAAATAGTGGATTTGATTCAGACTTGGACATAAAACAATGCTCTTGTGGATATGTTGCTAAGTGTGGAAGTCCACAAGCGGCCGGAGGAATCAATAGAAGTCGGGAAGAGGTTACGCCTATTGATTTTACATGGGGGATGTGCCCCATCACTCCACACATGTGGGGACGTCAGAGGACAGGAGCGGAAAAAAATGCCCGTCAGTATGCAGGATGGGGTTTATGGTGCCTTTATGCCCCTTGACGGGGAGGACAGAGAGGGGGTGCCAAGAACTCGAATGAAAAAAGGAAGTGGGTTCCCTTCGTCAGAGAGTGGGGGGAGTGGAGTGTCAGGGTGTCTTCATTTTTCTGGCTGAGGACTACAAGTGGGGTTTTTCGGAGGGTATGGAAGTCACATAGTGAAGAAAGGGAGGTTTTTTCTTGCTCTAGAGAGTTTTTTTCTCCGGTTCTTTATCCTCTGCCACAACGAAAGGGGTGGCATCATCTCAGAGCAGGTGCTGAAGGGAGGAGTGTGGATGATTTTGTTTGTCCCTCTTGTGCATTCGGGGCTGCAACAGAGTACTGTTGGCAGTAAGAGTAGCTCCCTATATTTGAAGGCAAGAGAGAGGGCATTTATGTGGCGCTCTTTTGTAGGTCAATTTAACAATAGGGCATCAGGGAGATGCTTCAATCCCGATGAATTGTGAGAATAGCAGGCAAAAGGGAGCTTTTGCGGGTGTGTGTAGATCATGAAAGAAGGAGAACGAGGAATTCGATAGCAGCAGATTGAGGAGGAGCAGTCCGATTTATTTTTTTGTGTGTTTTTGTGCAGATCAGCAAGATGAATGA
The DNA here is from genome assembly GCA_020310875.1 of Ceratopteris richardii. Classification (NCBI taxonomy): domain Eukaryota; kingdom Viridiplantae; phylum Streptophyta; class Polypodiopsida; order Polypodiales; family Pteridaceae; genus Ceratopteris; species Ceratopteris richardii. The sequence goes on along the minus strand of CM035421.1, from coordinate 70,327,404 downwards.
GGGCAACCGTCTTGGCCCGCTCGTAGTGGCTAAAAAGGTGGAAGGATTGAGAGAAGGTGCTTCTTGGCGAGTCTTTTTGGGACTATGTATACCATCAGGGGCGACACACTCGGGGATCTTGTGGTGAACACGACAAAGAAGGGGGGCGTTTTTGTGCTTCTTCTAATGTTCTTCTACAAGTTTTTTCCACTACAGTCGGAAGTAGTAGATTTGGGGGGGAGGTCCCATCTCGTATTGGTTCAGGAGAGAACATGGTTGAAGAATTCGTCAATATTAGCATGGTGACTTGTGAATCGGATGGAGATGAACCTAATGAGCAATAATCAATGGAACTTTGTCTAGAGACTTGGATTTACATCGCCCAAGGGTAGTCGAAGAGGTGCTGACAGTTTATGAATCCATGGATGTTAGAGCGAATTGATTAGAGAAAGTTTTGGTTGCGTGGTCAGATTCAAAAAGAAAGGAGACTTGGAGAATGGACGGTGGAGTTTTAGTAACAGTTTTTGGATAGCAGATGAGGGAATACTTTCACTCTTCACTTCATATTCAGGCACAACCCTCGGAGACCAGTTTTGACGAAGATGAGCAGCATCAGTTACATGAAATTGTGTGTGATACCTTCTATGATGGATGGAGTTGGCATACCCATTTCATCGTCCACTTCTTATGCCGATGGAAGCCATGATGTATTTGCATTGCTACACCAATGAATTCCCAAAAACTTTTTTGGATGACTGATTGCATCCAGGTATACAGGCGAAAGAGAGCTGCGAGCAATGCACAAGGGATATCATATGCTCAGGATATGCAAGATAAGTAGCAGAAAATAGTAGGAGGGAGGAGGATCGGAGAGAAGGTTGTTCCACTGAAAACAAAGGAGAGAGGGCACCGCTGACAAAAGAAGAGAACGATTGACTGTGGAGCACAAGAAATGGCAACATCAAGTATATCGCATCCCTCGAAATATTTTGGAGGACCGCATTAAGGTGAGTAACAAGTTTTTTTTGGGGATGGTTTTTTGGGTAAATGCAGGTGTCAAAGTAAGGGAACATGGGTGGCTGGTGGAGATTGACTCAGAGCAGCCAACAACAAGGGGGAAGAGTAGACCTTCAATAAGGGGGTTCTCTCCCTCCTGTGCTGGAAAATTGGCTGTTGTGGAACAAAAAGGGCGGGGGAGCCAAGTGGGTAAAGCATGCCCTTGCAGTGGGCTTGAATCAGAGTTTCTTGGAGGGAAGTATATGCATTGGTGGTACAGCAACCCAAGAGGGATTCGGAAGTGGAATGCAGAGAAGCTTAGAATATGGTGGAAATCCAAGCAAAGGGAACCTATTGAAATGTGACTGTAGAGTTTTCAACAGGAGTTTTAGCACATCTAACAGCCGCATTCCAATCTAATTTGCACAGCCAGTTGCGTCGCGGGTAACTTCTCTGAGACCCAAATTGCGTGTAAAACCATTTATGTTGAATAGATGTATTTGAGGACAGATGATCAATATTTGATGCCTTCAATGTCGTCTTTTATAAAAAAAAAAAACAAAAAATGATGAGTTTGTTCTCCGATCTTTTGTACATATATAGCAAGCGCTGTTTTTATTCAGGGTAAACTAACATACTTGGATGTAGAGCTTACCGACTTAGGGATTCGTGAAGCATTCAAGCAAAAAGTTTTGTGCCCTGAAATCCTTTCAAAAGGCGTGCAACGGGAATAGAAGAGTTCTATGCAGAAAACTTGATTTGTGGGGATAATGTGCACTTCAATAAAAATCATGGACATAGCTTTGAAGATAGGCAGGCTTGTTAGCTAAGGGGTTACTGTTGTGTGATATTTTTTGTGTGCTTGCCTGTGTTGTCATGGAGATTCTATCTCCACCATTTCACCCTCAAGTTTGCGGGAAGGTGCAGAGGATACACAAGGAACACTATAGGCTATTAGTTGTCGTAAATGTCTCCTTCAAGTTAAAGGCCTCCATTGGATGTTAAAAGGCATGTTTCTCTGATAGGGCTACTAGCCTACATCGATAAGCAAAAGGCATACATTGTGTGAGCGCATATGAGCAAGAAAGCGAGAAAGTCGGGAAATGTGTGAAGACGGGAATACGTGAAAGAGAGAGAACAAGGAATTAAGTGGAATTGGAAAGCGTGAATAAAGAGAGAGGGAGGTTGCGAGAAATCACCACATGAGTTGGACATCCAGTTGTGCATGTATTTTCCCCTCTACTCCACCGATACATTGAAGCGAAATTGTGGATTTAGGGAAACCAAAATTGACCTAGTATGAGAAGGTTTGGGCAAAATATCATTGTGTGTAGGCACTTTCCCTTGGACTAAGAGTGCTAACATTTTGGTGCGTTTGCCCGGAAGCATATGAGCTAGTGCATAGACATAGGAAGAATCCATTGTGCGATAATTATGTGCTCCAGGTAACCCAAGTAAACCGATTCCGAGGGATTTGACCAAAATAAAGTCTCGTATAATCATCTTTTCCGTGGGCTTTAGAGCCTAACAGGTACCCATTTCCAAGTAACACTAGGTGGGATTTTACTTGAGTATGTACTGACAACACATTTTCAGAGTGGTTTTGGTGGGGTGGGTGTCAATGAGCACTAATTCAAACCTAAGAGCTTATGTGTGATGAGTTGGGCATGCAAGAAAGTTCTCAATATCTATTGTTTCCCGACTCATTCCTGCCTAAGAGCTAGTGCTAGTTGTCTCAACCATAATTGATATTGATGAATAATGCTTTTGGATATGCTAGAAGAATAAAATCACATTAGTATTGCATCTGAGAAGATATGAGACCTTGTTCACCTTGCAATACCAACATGATATCCATGATGGTTGGTGATTTAGCAAAGTGATGTAATGTGAGTGTATGTTAGGATGTTCGTTGATATTCCTAGATGCATACTTAGGATGTGCAATGTACTCGAAATGCATCCATCCTCATACAAGGGAACTTACACAATAGGTCAAGTGATTTATTATAGGCTTTGAATCTCCGAAATTCCCTTATGGAATTACAAATTTTGTTTGTGATTACACTTAAGGGTTTTAGAGGTGAATCTATTTGGATATGAAACTTTTTAGGTACCCATTTCCAAGTAACACTAGGTGGGATTTTACTTGAGTATGTACTGACAACACATTTTCAGAGTGGTTTTGGTGGGGTGGGTGTCAATGATCACTGATTCAAACCTAAGAGCTTATGTGTGATGAGTTGGGCATGCAAGAAAGTCTTAGGCACCCAAATCTATCTATGATTGTGTTCAACCTTCATTGACTGCTTAGGTATCCAAATGGAGATTAGTTGTTGAGGTTGACATCTTGAGTATTCGACCCTTGGCCTCTTTGATTTTGTCACACATTTTGCGTGTACTGATGGTCAAGGTAAGGGAGCACATGAGTGCTCACTCGCACTTCTCAAGATCTCCTTCATGCCATGAATCACCATGCTTCGGATTGGCTTCTAAATTTGGGATTTGATTGTAAGATCCATCTCCTTTTTGGGTTTCTTTGATTGATTCTTATTGATAGTCTTTGGAAAATAAAGGAGTTCTATTATTCCTCATATGATTTCTTCGATTGCTGCATCCTTTTGCATCATAGAGCTTTGGATGAGAATCACATCTTTATCTTCATGATTAACTATGGAAGAACCAAGAATTGGTGACTTTCCTAGTTCTGTGAGTGCACAACTTCCTAGTTCGACTGTGACACATTGATTTTACTTGATTATGTAGTGACAATAGATTTTTGCAGTGGTTTTGGTGGGGTGGGTGTCAATGAGCACTGATTCAAACCTAAGAGCTTATGTGTGACATGTTGGGCATGTAAGCAGGTCTTAGGCACCCAAACCTATCTATGATTATGGTCAATCTTCATCAATCATTTAGGTATCCACATGGAGATTACTCGTGGAGGTTGACATCTTGAGTGTTGGACCCTTGGCCTCTTTGATTTCTTTGCACATTTTGCATGTACCCATGGTTCAGGTAAGGGAGCAAGTATTTGCTCACTCATGCTTCTTGAGATCTGCTTCATGCCATGACTCACCATGCTTTGGGTTGGCTTTTGAATCTAGGATTTGACTATTTGCTTCATGTCCTTTTTGGGTTTCTTTGCTTGATTCATATTGATAGTCTTTGGAAAAGAAAGGAGTTCCATTATTCCTCCTATCATTCCTTTAGTTTCTGCATCATTTTGCATCATAGAGCTTTGGATAAGAATAACATCTTTATGTTCATGACTAACTATGGAAGGACCAAGAATTGGTGACTTTCCTAGTTCTGTGAGTGCACAACTTCCTAGTTTGATTGTGACATGTTGATTGTTCACCCAAACTTGAAGAAGACCAATTATGAGGTTCAAGTCAACTACACGATCGTAGATCCAATCTTGACCCAAAATGAGAGGTTCTATAAGATCCTCATCATGACACACTAGCATTTTGATAGGGATGTCTCAAGTGGAGATGGGAAGTTCCACCTCACCCATGCAAGGGGTTTCCACTCCTCCAAATCCCACAAGTCTTGACAACAAGAAATTCTTATGGCACTAGTGGCCACCCCTAAGTCAATCAAGGCCTTAATAGTCTTTACACCCCTACCTTGTCCTACTTCTATGGTGATGAAGGGACATCTATTGAATATGTGGTGAGGGGTAGCACTCTTGGTTTGGCACATTTCCATGTGATACCTTGGTGCCTCATGATTAACTTGCCTAGGCTGAAATCTACCTTGTTTTTTTAGCTTCATATATCAGATACATTCTATGGCCCCTGCCTAAGCTTCTTCTCAAATTTTTTGCTCTTCTTCTTTGGGTTTCTTTGTTGTGTTGAGTCAACTTAACATTTCTTCTCTTAATGGTTCTTGGTAAAGCTTCATTCGATAACCAATAATGTAACTTGGTGACATATCACCATCTAATGTAACTAACTAGATAACTCTACTTTTTGATATTCTATTGATTATCGTAGGTCCATAGCCATGATTTTCTAACTTTTGAGCATGTTGCTTGAGTCTATATACCAAGACTAGGTCTCCTTCCTTCATGCCTTTATCTTTTACATGTGCATCAAAGTATGCCTTTTGTCTTTTCTTAGCTGCATAGATCTTGAGAACTACTCTTAGCTTAGTTTCTTCTTATCGTTCTAAATCAAAGATCTTGGAAGTAGCTCATGGCTAGTCCATTGATGCTCTTGTGCTACATTCAACATAGGTATCAAGAAATCTAAGGATACAACCACATTCTGACCAAACATCATCTATAAGGGGTGGTAGTCTATCATTTTATAGGCCACTCTATATGCCAAAACATCATGATGTAGTTTCTCCCAATCAGAACTTTTATTATTCACAAGCTTAGTCAAAATAGTGCATATGATCTTATTGGTGCTCTCAACTTGTTTGTTGGATTGGGGGTGATACGGGGCCAACTTCTTGTGAATAACCATGAATTCTTGTAACAAGTATTCAATGAACTCATTCAAGAAGTGGGTGCCACGATCACTTAGCAAGTCTATCGACAACCCATGTTTGGTAAATATGTTTTTGAACAAAAACTTAGCTATGGTGTATGCATCATTCTTTCTAGTTGCCTTTACTTCGACCATTTGGTTAGATAATCTATAGCAACAATGACATATTCAACATGTGAACTCTTGGATGGGGGATTAATAGGACCAAGTCTATTCCCCACTTGGATAATGCACGTCCTTCCATCATGGGTCTCAGTGGCATCTCATCCTTGCATATGGGATAATGAGTTCACTAACATATGTCACACCTCTTCACGTAAGAGTGTGCATCCATGTGAAAGTTTGGCCACCAAAGTCCTGTGAACAATCTATCCTTAATACTTGGCTTTGGTCTGAAGTGTCCTCCTACCACACCTTGGTGTGTAGTCTCTAAAATCTTGTGATATTCACTTTCATGGACACAAAGTCAAAGATATCCATGTCTTTCTTGCTTGCATATATTATCTCCAATGAGAGCATAGTCTTGCACCTCTTGTTGTAAACTTCTTCTCCTTGCTAAGGTCATTTCTTGCGGGAATGTTTCTATACTAAAAAAGTCAACCAATGGATTTCTCCAATCTGGTATTAAAGACACTTGATATAAAGTTTCATGTTCCACCAAAGGTATATTAATACACGTTGGACAATCCTTATCCTATCGACATCTGCCTCCATTGTTGGCCAATACATGCCTAATATCCTTGGAGTGTATAGGGTTTGGTATTTCAAATGATGTTGCTCTAGTGCACCTATATTGTGTGCCAAGTGCAACCATTTTGCACATTTGTCTTCTTCCACACAACAAACTAAGATCCCTTGATTTGTGTGTTTGTAATCACTTCCTACCATGATATGATACTTTTTAGATTTCATCACTTCTCTATCTTTTGCTTTCATTAAGGGATGTTTGGGTCCAAAAGTTAAAATATGCACTATATCAGACACTACTTCTAAATTGAATAAGTAAGCATCAATCAGTTCATCCACTATTCCTTGCGGGGTTTCTTCTGAAGTAGTTCTAGAAAGGTGATCTTATTAAGGTGAGTCTTCCCTTTCCTAACCACAACCTCAAACTCATATTCCATTAGTAAGAGAAACCATCTTACTAATCTACCTATATTGCAAGGTTTATTCACAAGATAGAGTAACACTTGATGATCCATAAAAAAATTAAACTTATTTGCAAGAAAATAATGTCTAGATTTCTTAATTGCATAGACCATGCATAATCCTTCTCTTTTTGTAGTTGTATAATTTTTTTCTGTTGCGTTCAACTACCTACTTGCATAAGAAATCTGAAGGTCAATGTCTCCTTCATCTGTAGGTTGTACTAGCACACACCCAATAGCATAACTGGAAGCATCCGCATGAACATGGAATGGCTTAGTCAAATTCCAATCTCGTGTGGTTAAAATTGATGCTAAACACAATCATCACTTAAGCTCATTGGAACCCGATCCTGTGGCAAAAGCCATTTTATGTTGGTCTTTAGGGGTAATGCCTACTTGATTGTAACCTGAGAATCCATCAAGAAAACTGTAGGCTTCATTTCTTGCTACACGTTCTAATAAATGTTTTGTGATAGGAAGTGGATAACTATCCTGTCACTCTAGCACAATGGCAAGTACCAACATGAGGAGATCCACCTCATAATTGTCAATCTCGGAAGACGTGAGGAGGGTATGACGATCGTGAGCAAGTGGTGCACAAGTGAGTGAGTGAGAAGCACACAAGCATGCACACACATACACACACACACATGCACACAAGGCAAGACAAAGAGTGGAACATGGAATCTTCTATTATCAAACTTCAAAAAAGTATACAATGCTCAAGATTAAGCTCACTCTCCAACTAGGTAGCCCCAAAAATGCATGTCCAGACCTAGTGCGTGGCCTAGTTAAAAATTAGGTTCCAAGGCTTATTTGAGGGCTCAAACGGAGTCTAAAAATTATGAAAATTGATATGTAGGTATTTATAATACTCCTCAAGCTCAAAGACTCCTTGTCTTGAACAAAATGGAGTCTAATCTACCAAAAATAGTATTTAAAGTGTTGGTGTAGTCATGAAAATCACTTTTGAAAAATATTTATCTTTAAAAGAATTGGATAGGCCTAGTTGTCGGATCTTTGTTGGCTGCTCTACCTACTAGGTCCTACTTGACTCTCCTTCAACTCTGAATCTTTGTGGTGGCTCCCCTGTCTTGTAACACCCTGACTTCCTTGACTGCTATGAACAACCCCCTCTCTCGTGTTTGTCGTCCATGACAGACCCTTGTTGTAGGGAGTGTTTGATGTAATATTTGATGAAATCTATGGCTAGATGATGTGTTGTATATTATTGAACAATGCATTGTTAAAGTGATATATTATTAATGTATTAATATGTTTTTTTGATGTTTCTGATATAGCAGCTGAAGGTTCGTGAGGAGCGTGCAAGGCCTGAAAGGGTGGACATCAATAATCCGAATAATTATTATTTAGCTTGTAAATAAACCTGCGTAGAAGGTTCTATTGTTAGAAAAAAGTAATGGTTAGCATAAGGGTCATTGTAGACCGTAGTTTCTGTTATTGAAAGCAATGGCTTTCTGTAAAGGTTATCAACTTTTAGTTTCACGCCTACTTTTCGAAGCCGCCCTCTTGTAACCACTCTTTTCGACGTAATCAAAATTCCTATAAATACATGCACTCTGTGGACTGTCGAAACAGAGTGCATGGGGGGAGATTGCACCCAATCTTGCATTCAATCTTGTCTCTTGTTGCCTCTATTTTCTGTGTTTTTCTGCGTCCGTAATCTTTGTATGCGCGTGAGCAAGATCCTGACAACAGTGGTATCAGAGCTCTGCACGCGTCAATACAGAGGGTTCTGTTCTCTGTTCGCGATTCTGAATTCCGATTCCATCTCCATCTCCATCTCCGTCTCCGTCTCCGTCTCCGTCTTCGGTTTCGGTTTCTGTTTCGGTTTCGGTTTCGGTTCCTGTTCCAGAACCAGAACCTACGTTTTCACCTACGTTTTCACCTACGTTTTCACCTACGTTTTCACCTACGTTTTCACCTACGTTTTCACCTACGTTTACTCCTTCGGCTTACTCCAAGGCGTCGACTAAGGCAAAGAACTTAGGCAATAACTTAGGCAATACATTGGCAACATTGGCACCCAAGGCTCCCTTGGTGACCGTTGGCTATGCGCGAGACAATTTTATTTTTTGAGTGGTAATAGAGAGGTTTAGAGTCCCTAAGGTAGGAGGATTTGAACCCACAACCTCCTACTTTCAAGGGAAGTACTTTGACCACTCCACCACCTCTTGGAGTTGTACTCAAGTTCTCTCTCTTTCTTATTTATGGAAGGCGCTCGCGACGATTTCAAGGATGGACCCAACAAGCCCAACAGACTCTGGCAGGTGGTTGGAAAGAGAATTAGACTTCAAAAACGTCTCAGTTGGCAGCAAGCCCTGCTGGGAGAAGCGATCGGCTGCTCCGCGACTCTCTGGAACGCCATCAGAGGGGAGGTCCTATGGAAAATCTGGCGGGAAAGATGTGCTTTCAACTTCGGTGACTCCCCCAAGGAGTGGTCAATTGAGAAATCGCTGTTCCTCCTTGGCAAAAGGATTGTCAATTGTAAAAAATCCCCCCCCTTTAGGCATCATCAAGTACTCCTTTTGATCGATAACAAGCTTAAACCCAAGTGGGCCCCACATGAGGGTGATGAGAGGGTAATTAACCTTCTTTGTAATGTCATCTAAGCTCTGTAAAAGCTTCCCCTGCTTTGTGGGATTTGGGGGGTCCCGTGGGCACTAGTCCCCTTCTCTTGTACTTTTCTCTATTTAATTCAAGTCCGGGAGAGTAGGCTATTGCCGAACTTCCTTTATATTAAAAAAAAAAAAAAGGATGGACCCAACAAAGAATCAAGTGTATCTCTCAATCCGTAGGTCGGATTGAGGCGTATAATATACCGTTGGAAAGCTCTCGGAACGAGCTTTCCAATGAGCTAGCTTCAAAGTATGAATTCCTTCAAAATCCTTGGGTGGCACTTGATTGAGTCTTCAAGATACCAAGCAAGGTTGAGAGCAAGGGTCCAAGAGCACCATGGAAGATTTCTGTAATTCACCTTTACCTGGAGTTTCATTCGAGCAAGAGTTAGAGATTATGAACCAAGAACTTCAAGCACTTCAACAAGCCATACAAGGACGTTATGCTATGCTTCAATTTGACGGACGAAAAGATGGCCGCTTTGTCTTATCATGGCTATCCCTATTCAACGATTTCTTTTCCGACGAGTTATATTCAGAAAATAAGAAAATCGAGTTTGCCACTAACTATTTAGTAGGTAAAGCGCAGCAATGGTGGAATGATCTTTGTCATAGTGCAGATTGTCCACGCACCTGGAAGGCTTTTCAAGAAGAGTTTAAAGATTCATTTCTACCTTTAAAGTTTACCCTACATGTTTGATAATTGTGATGCATTTACATATTGAATTTAGTTTATAGGAGCATATTCAAGCTTTGCTTGCCCAAATTCATTAGAAAGATTATGTCAGCATCTTACAGATACTCTTAATAACTTAAACAGCTCCATGAACATTTCCATGCATGTACTTTTACATGGCACATGCCTATTTTTTTTTTATTCAGTGATGAAACATGTGACTGGCCATCCATGTTTATTCTTTTATCACCTGAGGTCAGTTGCTTGTTCAACTGCGGGGCATGTTATACCTTATGGAATATGTTGAACAATGCATTGTTGGATTGAAATATGGAATAGCCAATGCATTGTTGGATTGTAACATGGAATATGTTAGCCAATGCATTGTTGGATTGTAACAGTAACATGGAATATGTTGAACAATATATTGTAATTGTTAGAGTGTTAAATTATTTTATCAACTTAGGTCAGTTGCTTGTCAACTAAGAGGCATGTTGTATATTATTGAACAATGCATTGTTAAAGTGATATATTATTAATGTATTAATATGTTTTTTTGATGTTTCTGATATAGCAGCTGAAGGTTTGTGAGGAGCGTGCAAGGCGCGAAAGGGCGGACATCAATAATCCGAACAATTATTATTTAGCTTGTAAATAAACCTGCGTAGAAGGTTCTATTGTTAGAAAAGTAATGGTTAGCATAAGGGTCATTGTAGACCGTAGTTTCTGTTATTGAAAGCAATGGCTTTCTGTAAAAGTTATCAACTTTTAGTTTCACGCCTACTTTTCGAAGCCGCCCTCTTGTAACCACTCTTTTCGACGTAATCAAAATTCCTATAAATACATGCACTCTGTAGACTGTCGAAACAGAGTGCATGGGGGGAGATTGCACCCAATCTTGCGTTCAATCTTGTTTCTTGTTGCCTCTATTTTCTGTGTGTTTTTTTGCGTCTGTAATCTCTGTATGCGCGTGAGCAAGATCCTGACAACATGATGTTCTTGTATGCACAGTCCTCATGCCAGATCTATCATCAGTTGATCCCAATCTATTGGAACTGGAACATTCAGATGTGGTAGTCATAGCTCATCGGCATGTATTTCTTGTTCTACTACAAAGAGATGCACCAGGTGGCTGGGTCTAAGAATGAAAATTTATGAGTGGTACTCCCAGAACCCTGTAGAGAACATCTCCTCAAATGTCTACTTGTAGCAAGCAGCTAAGTACTTGATGCACGCATGCCAGGCATAGATTGTATTGATGGAGGGGGTTTTGACTCATATCGTACACTAAATCATGATTCCCTTCAGAAAGCCCTGGAGCAAAAATATAGGAAGTTTGGATTTTGTGAAAAGTTTTGAACACTACCATCATGAACAATACACATATTTGCAGCAATGTCCAATACATTTTTGAATCATGCAGACTGGTGGTGTATGGTCGAGATCATATATGCGAGTGTGGGTGGCGCTCTAGGTGGAGCAAAATAAGGATAGTTAATCCAATCAAAACACCCTTAATTGTTGTAGACTTTGATTGCAAATGCTTGAGAGGATCTACGATGGACAATAGGACAATGACATGTGTTATATTTAATATATAATGGCATGTTTGATCATGTGTGCATCATTTCGAGGTATTTTGTCAATAGTCACACATGCCAATTGGGTTGAAAAATAAGTCCTGCTTGTGCCTTTTCTAGTAGGTTAGCTGGCACGAATCGAGTAGCGAATGTTGGTTCTTTCCCTGTATGCCTCTCAATTTCTGCATTATAATATGCCAACAATACAAAACATGGCATGTATTGCATTTCTGATGTGGTGACGAGTCATTGATGGGATAAGTTCTAAAAATAAGAAGACTTAAGAATGGTGTCTTCAAGATTGGACAACAATTGGATTTGTATGGCCACTCTATCATCAAAGGTTTGGCCTATCTGCTCTACTCGCGTGAGACAATCTTGTGCTTCAATTCCAAAAGTATCCTTGCCCACTTTAGTCATTCGCACTCCAAGTACTGGCAAAGGCTCATATGGTTCTTCAAAGCTTTCTTCGATAGGGATTTCTACCACTGTGTCTGGCTCTAAGTCTTCAACTAGAGAAGGTGGTCTCTATGTGTCCTCTGTAGTTTGTGGGAGTGTGACAATCTCTATCCTAGATGTGCTTACCGTGGTTAATTGCTTCTTAAGATTAGCACAATTCGATGCAAGGTGGAGTGTGGGGGGGATGGGAATGGGGATGGGAATGGTGGATGCCATGTCTAACAAAGAGGTGGGTGCAGGTGAAGTTGGTGGTAGGGGGATGGGAGATGGTGGAATCGTGCGGGGAGGGGGAGGTGTGGTGGGTGGTGAAATGTCCATAGGATCAGACAGTGCAGTACGTGCAAGAGCTACAATGTAAGTAGGGATGGTAGGTGAAGTGATCGTGGTATGTGTGTACAATGAAGTGGAAGTGAGTGGTTGTGAGCGTAACATGTGTGGGGTGGGGACACAAATGAAACTTTCCATGAAAGGCACATAATGGGGTGGGGCTATGGTCACGATTGAAGTGTATGGAAAGATGAAGGAGGCAAATGGGAAGTATGGATCAGGGGGAAAAGGACTGTGTGATTGGGGGTATGTGGGGATACCTAAACTACCTTTGGTGGGTCTTGGGTGTCCTTCTATGCTAGGTATAATGGTGTTGAAGATACAACATATATTTCTTGGATCCACTATTTTTCATCATCATTTGTACCTTTTTCTACCTTTCATTCGGTTAATAAAGCACTCTTGTATAGGTGTGTGTGACTGCCACACTAGAGAATAAGTGGGATTCATTCTCCTTTCAGTTTAGAAATCCCACATAGCATGCTTTTTTGCCATTTTGTATATAAAGAGGTCTCCACCTCTTCTTTTGGAAGATCTTTTTTAGAAGTAATGAGATAATGCTAGTTTGTAGTTAGACTCTTGCTCTTTTGTCGTCATGATGTGCATGCGTGCTTGTTCTCTTCTTGTCTAATGCTTGTGACACGTTGATGTGCGATTACGTCGCTATTATGCTTGTGATTACGATTATGTGCATCATTCGCGATGATTATGTCATGTCTTCTTGTTAATAACATTGTTAGTCGTACGTTGACGAAGCGCCATTACGTCTGCTGAGTGCTTCTACGCAAACATTTGGGTCTCATGAGATGCTTCCCAGATTGACAAGTATGAGTTGTGATGCTACAACGTCAACAACTTTTGGCGCCATTGCTGGGGAGCGTTCTCTTGTCACTTACGTGATGATTTATGGCGTAAAAGAAACGTGTATGCAAGCTTTTCATGATGATTTGTTGAGATCTTCATTTCGTTATGCTCTTGTGAGCATTTGCGGCTTGCAAGATTCATAATAACTTGTTGAGATGATACATTTTTGGTGTGATGAGGATCCCCTTTTTGGGTGAGTAGTCCACCATGTGTGGTGATTCTTCAAGTCACGAGTAGAATAGGAGTAGTTTTTAGAAATCTTTTGTCATTATGTTGATTTTTTCTATTAACTTTGATGATTTTTCTCTAATCATGTGTAAATAAGCACCATTTGGGGTTCTTCTACAAGTTTCAATGGAGTTTTTGGGTTCATCATCTTCATCAACAAAGATTTCTGACAGTCTGAGGGCTTTGTACGGTGATCTGCACCATCGATTGCCGACATAAGAAGGGATTGTGAAATGTTAAGTAGCATGGTGGAGATATGGAGGCTTCTACGGCATCCAAAGTTGAACAAAGAAGAAGAAAACAGCATGGCACGAGCAATATTCTGAAGCTAATGAAAAGGGGAGAGAGGAGTATGGAGGTGAATTTGCCACGAGGCATGAGCAATATTCAGAGAGTGAGCGTGTAGGAGTAGGAGAGGGTGCTACGAAATATGGCAGAGAAGACGATCATGGACCAACTGAAGGAGGCAATCATTTCCCTCATATACCCGAATTTCATCATAGTTCTCATAAGAGGGAATGTCCTGATGAAGGAGAGACTGCTATTTCCAAGGTCATTGCACTTCCGCAGCACGAAGCATCAGCGCATTCCCATATGCATTTCGGATTTCATCGTGATAAACCTCACTTTGATGAGATGCTAAGTAGAAGGCTCTTCCTAAAGAATCACGCTGGGCTTGTCCTTAGATCTTCAAGAGGTTTGATTGCTGTAGGTCGTCTGTAAGGAGAACTCTGGTTAGCATCTTATCAGAGTTTGGTGGAAATGCAGAAGGGTGAAAATGACAACAAGTTATAGCTATGGATCAAGGAGGTTTCTCATGAAGTGAGAGTCAAGGACAAGTACGGATATCCCGCTCGTACCTTGGTGAACAAGATAGGGAAGATGCTAAGGCATGCCATCGAAGAAGGTCAACAGGGTTCAAAACTTTTTGATGTGTGGGCAACACTGCGTCGTGGATCACTGAAAATACACAGACTTTTCATGTCTCTGCAACAACACTAAATGCATTCCTTGATCACTATGGAATGCTTGCAGGGTTTGTGCTGAGCTACTTAGGCTCTAGAGCAGACAAAGGTTGCACTCTAAAGCATGGGCCAAGCCGAAATGGAGGAGCTATGCCCATTGAAGGCCCCAAAAGTATTCGAAATGCATGGGATAATGTATGGTCGGGAGTGTGGGTATGGCCAAGGTGGACGAGGTGAAGTTGATCGAAAGAGTGAACATTGGTGGTGGCGAACCATCTTGCATTGATAGAGGACAAGGGCAAACATCATATGGTGAGAGGTCAGATGCTCGCTCAGATTATGATAATCACTCTCGATAGGGATGGGCATCTGTCTCGCATCTGCTCTGTAGAATAACAAGGAGCCCATCAAGTACGACAGACACTTTGGTCTCCAGATCTGGTGGGCATCGCTAGATTTCAGCAGCACGATGAGGTAAGTGCAGATGCTGTTTTTGAGCATTGATACCAATGCAGACAGCCGTGATTTCAGGAGAGCCCTAGACTTCTGAGGGAAACTGTAAATGTATTCGGTCAAATACAAGACAACTGGAGAGCGAAAATTTCCCGAGTGATGCTTTCTCCTCGCCTCATTGAATCTGTTGCAGAAGAAGAAAATCGGAAGGATATATTGAAAAATAACTGCTCCTTCAGGTCCATCGTTTTTAACAGAACGTGGTTGTGCATAGATTGCACCATGTTGTTGTTCCCGCCTTGGTTTCAAGGGGGGATTACATCATGATGTTTGGAGGGCTAGCAGTACTTCGAATGCTTTTCTAGCCAGCATGCTGAAGCTTTTTCAGTTGGATCACTAGCCCAAAAGTTAGGTTTGGAAGTCGGTACAGCACTGAGAATTTAAAGGACACTGGCTTCATCTCAGAAGTCTATGTTGCAATCACCCTTTTAACCATGCGTGGGAAGCTCGGGGAAGCTAATCAAAGCACATGAAATCTTTTGCAGCTTAACCGAATACACTGTTGTTTCATGGGTTGCAATATTGACAACATATACTGAGTAAGGTTTTGATTTGGACATTTGCAAGCAAAACCCAAGCATAAACAAGTAGCAGTTCAAATGTTGAATGATGCTAGAGAGATCGCTACTACGTAGGTTCTTTAAAACTAGGAAAAACTGAGCAGGACTCAGGTATAGCATCTCTTCAATACAAGAATTCTGAAGACGAAGATTTTTATTGTGCACTAAAGGACCGTGTGGAGAGCCATTTTAAGAAGCTAAAGGATTTCTTGCAGCCGAGATCGGGGCAAGCAACTTCATGTGAAGACAACAACATGTTGTTGGCCATCACAGTTTCACAAATGTCAATGCTTATGATCCAGACATAGGAATAAATCAACCAAGGCGGAAGTATCCTTGCTTTCAACAGTGGTATCTAGCGTGCCTCTATGGCCTTCTTTCTTTAAAAAGTGTTTTCGTGGATGATTTTGTGGCTTATAAATCAAATGTGATTGGCTTGATGAAAATCTCATGGATGACATTGCCAGAATTGTGCATCTTTTGGGGAGGAAAGTTGTTTTATGCTTTTTACATGCTAATTTTGTCTACACTTTTAAGCTATCACAACAGCTCCAAAGTGGTCGATTTGTACTTGTTCATTGAGGCCATAGCTGGTTGGATGCTCATAGAAAATGGCTGTTATAGGTCACAAGATAGGTGTTCTCGTTTTTATCATATCTCTGCAGAAGGATGCTTCTTGAGAATGCAGGGAAAACTTCAAAGTACTCATTTGTTTACTGCTGGGAAGGTTCATGTTTTAATGCAACAGAAAGTGTTTATGATGGTCATTATAAGAGACACAGAAGAGTCCATATGGAAGGGTAATATAACTATCATTGCACAGGAGCTCTTGGGTACTATCTGTTCTAACATCGGTCAAAAGCACAGATTGAACTCAAGAATATCTCGAGGTGCATAGGTACTTGGAATATACTCAAAATGGGAAGGCCACCCTCACGGGGCGATGTCTCGGTGGATGATAATTGTGTCAGCATGATCTTTTCAAAGGCTTAAATGTTGAAGCTCTGCAATGAGCTCAGGAGGACATCTTAACAGAGCTGGGATCCTAAGGCAAGAAGTTAGGTTGACCCTCACAAGTAGAGATTGTGGATGAAAGGATAATCCCTACCTTATGTGTTCGAGGACAATGGGCAGTGTAACAGGTTATGTAATATTTCGATTAGGAGGGTAGATGTGGAGATGATGTAAAGCAAGAAGAATTGCACAATCTAGAGTATTGCATGATGACAAGAGGCCGGACTTCGGATGCTCGTCAGCGTTTCCCTTGAGTTAGGCAAATTGGGACTCCACCTGTTGATAGGAACAATGAAGTACATTCCCTATTAAGCTTAGAACTGACGAAACTCAAAAATGTAGAATGGGTTTTTCAGTGAAAAAGGACGTTGGTTGTGGCAAACATCAATGGGGCAGAACACTCAGATGAGAAGGACCCTTTTTGAGAGCTACAACCACTGGAGCTGGTATTCGGGCATGAGAAGCTGGTAAAATACGTGTTAACATGGAAGCAAGGGAAGGTACTCTTTTCCATAATGAAGCAAACAAACAACCTCATTTCAAGCAGATACTTGGTGTGATGCCTGCAGTGGAAGCGGTATACCTCCTGAAGTTAGGCCTAAAGTATGCAGTGTATGGAAGGATTCTGGCATGAATAGGAGACAAACGTCTCCAGCGTTCTCGTTCCACACAATATGTGGTCAATTTGGTGGTTCAGTGTGGTCGTCCTGGAGACATTTTCGACATTGTGAAGGTTCTTCAGGATACAATGTTCAGAAGAGAGAAAATCAACCTTCATGTTGATGCATCGATTAGTTTGGCTTCAGCTATTCGGGGTGACAAAGTTTGGGTGCTTTCTCTGAGTGGCAATGTTGCCCTAGAATGCAACCTGGTCATAAAGAAGTCTTTAAGGGTAAAGGAATTAAGGCATTGAATTCATCTGATCTTTCAATGGTGATCTATTTGTGCATATGCTTGTAACTATTCCAAAAAGTTTGATTCTGCATCAACGGTCCCTCATTGAGGAATATCATAATGAAGAACCGAGCGAAGAAAACCGAGCGCCAGCAGCAGGAGTAGGTGAAGAATGACAAATCCCTAATGTCAGGTAGTGCACACTCCTCTCAAGGCACAACACAAAGATGCAGCACCTGCAGAAGATTATCGGAGAGCTAATTGAGCTATCCTCAAAGGTAGAGTCCACAGGAAGCGTACATGATGACTCAGTATTCTGACTGAACAATCTGAACGCAAATTAAAAAGCTCCAAAAAAATTGGAAGGTATTTTGTAAGTTCTCCGAAATAAAACTTGGGCTAATGTCTTCTGTGTCTACAGGTGTACAAGTCGAATAAGTATGACCGCTTTCCTGCTGCAGCTAAGAATTAGGAATCCTGCACACATATTTGGCTTTGAATGCCGATCTCTGGAGTGCATTGCTACTGATTTTAAGCAATCAAATCCGGATTACTATTGGGGACGACCGCTCTCACCAAGATCACAAAATCCTTCTGATTAGATTTTTGGTGCTAAAATTGGCCAATCACAACGGGGTGTTGGTTCATTGTACGGGAAGAATATAATTAAAAAGCACAAGTCTAATTTAGAAAGAGTACGTAGGTTGAAGGCCCTAGTTTCCTATCGGTGAAGTAACCTTATGAACATGATAAATATAGCAAAATAAATCTGGGCCATGGATGGGTAAGATTATCATAATAAATTCGTGCAGTAATCAGGTCATTAGTACTGTTCGTAGCATCTGTGCACTTGCAGCTCATCATAGTTGGAATGTACATCACTTGGATATCAAAACAACATTTCTGAATGGTGACTTGCATGAAGAAGTGTATGTTTTTTAGCCTCGTGGCTTTGTGCAGAAAGGGCATGAGAACCATGTGTGCAGGTTAAAGAAGGCATTATATGGCTCAAAACAAGCACCACGTGCTTGGTATGAAAAGATACATGGCTGATTTGGGTGTTGGTCAGTCTTCTGCCACCACCATCTTCAGTGATAGTCAGAGCGCA
This sequence comes from Ceratopteris richardii, assembly GCA_020310875.1. Taxonomy (NCBI): domain Eukaryota; kingdom Viridiplantae; phylum Streptophyta; class Polypodiopsida; order Polypodiales; family Pteridaceae; genus Ceratopteris; species Ceratopteris richardii. The sequence continues at coordinate 70,308,953 of CM035421.1, read as the reverse complement.
TTGACAGTTGCGAGTAACCTTGTGTTCCCTGCTTGCACTAAGCACGTTGAGGTGCATTATCATTATGTCAGGGAGAGGTTCCATGTTGGGAGATCAGCTTGGCATATGTGCCCATGCAGGAGAACATTGCAAACCTTTTCACAAAGGCTCTGCCTAGGGAGAATTTTGAAGCTTTTTGCAAAGCTTTGGGCTTACTTCCTTTTGTGCAGTGATTTCCACATAGCTTGGGAATTCCGTATACATGAGTGCTAGCTCCTTGTTCATCGCATCACTCCTAGGGGGGATTTGTTGATATATTTAGGTAGTGATGTGTGTGAACACTCTAGGACTGAGGGGGCACTTTTTTCCCTCTTTAGGAGGTTTTTTTCCCTCGGCTTGTATATACGCCTATTGCCCTAACGGGCTACTTATCTTTGTACATTCTAGTGGTAATACATTCAGTATTGTGTGTTGTGCTTCAAGCTTCTTCTTCTTCCTTGTGCTATTTCATGTGCATCCACAGAGGTGTAACTCCAACAATTTTCTATCTCATAAAGTTTGCACCAACATTTAGGCATATTCTTTGCCTTCTCTATATCAGTTTCTCTCATCAACAAGTGCATCTAAATCTGCATTGAAAATGGAATGATCTACATCATCACATGAAACCTATAAAGGCTAAGAAATTTCCTCATTTGGACTAGCACTTGATTTTCCACCTATAAAAAGAGGCAACAAAGTGTCATACACATCTTTGGTCCTAATAGAAGTCTCCTTGGTACATGAACGTAATGGTTGAATTGCATCTTCCACAAAAAAACATCAGTGATGACCAAAATGCATTGTCTACGGATGATACAATCACCTTTGCTTTCATAACTATACCCAACAAAAATACATTTTATTGCTTTATCATCCAATTTCCTACATTTTTGTACAAACACTAATGCATGTGTGAGAGGGTTAAAAACACGCAGATGAGCAAAAGATGACTTGTGACCATGCCAAGCCTCATATGGAGTGATATACTGTAGTGCTTTGGTGGGACAGTTGTTAAGCACATATCATGCATGCAGAATAGCTTCAAGTCAGAAGCTATGTGGTAAAGCCTAACTTTTACACCTCACCATCTACATGAGAATATAGATCAACACCTTGCACATTTATATTCCATATTCTTTAGGCAACCAATACATGATGCATCATATATGTCCATAATGGGTAATTAGTACCATCCAATCTATCCTCAACATCCAACATATGGAATACATCATTGCTTTCAACCATGGCCACTAACTAAAATACCATGATGTGGAGAAATGATTGTATCTCGAAAAGTTAAATATAACCAAAAGTTGTATATGTTTTTGGCACAAAAGGATGAAATTTCTTGTATAGGTGCTAGGATAGTGTGTTTGGAGACCAAAAGGAGCTCTGATTTTCATGCAATTATGAGACTATGAGCGGATGAAGCCTTGGATGAGGCAGCGACCTTCTCTGATACTATTGTTGGAGTTTGAGGTTTGTGGAACCACACGAAAAGCACAAGGAAGAAGAAGACTGCCAAAATATATCAACATCTTAACAGGCTAAGAATTTCTCCTTTGTTTGTTTCATCTTTGTCTTTTATTTTTAGTTCAAAGGGTTATGGGAATGCTTATAATTAAACTGCTAATGGCTTTTGAGATCCTTTGGTATACTTGGTTCCTCTAACTGTAAGTCTTAGGTATCCAAATTTCTTTATTGTTTCAAGGATTTTTTTTTCGTGGGTTGATCTATTATTCCTTGTTTTGGAGAGGGCCAATATAGTTTGATCTTGTAATTGATGTCATGTTCCATGCAAGTGGAGCATTTGCATCTTTCCCTATTATGTTTGATGGCAAAAGAAGATGTTTTTTTATTATTTGGGATTGTGACCATAGTATCATCATTGAATTTTCCCATATATGCATGTAGAACACAGAATGTTATGAACATTTCCTTATCCCTTACGCATGCAATCACACCATTGGATGAATAGGTAAGATTTACTAAAAACTTCCACACCTAATCACTCCATAGGATGATTGGTTCTATTAGGTTTTCATCCTCATATACTAGAAAATTTTATAGTATGGCATGTCTATGGAAGTGTAATTGCATTCTAACTTGTATGATAAATGGTAATATATTACGATCCACTTCTAGGATTTACAATGTGATCGCATTTATCATCATCTTTTATCTAATACCAATGATGCACACATGTACTCATTGCGATTGGATATCTTTATCTTTAAATGTCATTATCTTTTGTTTAATCATGTGCTTGTTTCTCCTAATTATTTTTACATTCTCAATTGAATGCTTTCATTCATGGTCATCAACCTAGTAGAACAAGATTCCTTCAATATCTCTATGCTAAATGCTACCTGCCATGATATAATAATTTCTCGTCCCATTCATTGCATGTTTATTATTTGAGACGTTCCTAAAGCTTAGGTTATAAGTAATAATTGGCACTAATCTTTCAACCTGCTTTGGGGAATCTTATAGATTAAAAGGATATGCACCAAATGTTCTTCTACTACATCTCTAGGAAGCTTTCCATTGGTCAACTAAAATAGATTATCAGTTTTGATTTGGACATTCCCTATTTCAAAATTATTTCAAAACCAAACTCTTTGAGTAGTAGGAACTAACTCGGAAACATGTGCCCAATCCTAGCACATTTGACAAGCATAAGCTGACCCAACTACAACTAAAAATGATGCTCACTAAGGAATGCATAACATCTGCTCTCATGTGATTGGCTAACTGAAATCAAGATCATAGGGAATGAAGGCACATAGCATACATGTCTGAGTATAAGTGATGCTCCACTAGGTAGTATAAGGCATACATCTCCTACACCCTCAATGTCATATGTCGTACCCTCAGGCATGTGCACACATCCATGAATCTCACCTGAGAATCGACAAAACCACTCGTGATGTGGAGTAATATGAAAACCGGCTAATGCATTAAGCAACCAAGCCATATGTGTGCTATCCAGTGAACAAGGGGAATCATGAGATGATCCGTAGGAGAAAGTGATATCACCATCACTGGCATAATCAAATGCCATAGACTCTCCTAAAACCACTACCTGACCTGCATCATGTGCATATTTGTGACATTATCATCGCATCCTCTTGAAGCAACATTGTCGAATATGGCCTTCACAACCACAGTGCCAACATCAAAGTTGTTGATGTGATCTATGTCTCACATGAGTCAATGGAATCACATACATATCATGTAGTCTTTGCCATAATGCACTACTTGTATCCTCATACATAACAAACTCATATATAGAATCCACAAGCTATAACCGGATAGTGGAGCTAGCCAATGCATCCATATCCATCCATACGTGATTAGGCATATCACGAGGCCTCTATGCATCTCTATGCACATACATGCGTAAGCCTGCACAAACCAATGTATGCCACATCTGATCTTTCCATCTCAAAAAGTCAGTGCCATCAAATTGAGAAGACATCATGCTAGCAATCCAAGAGACTATAAATGTAGAAAGAGACTAGAAACAATACTCTATCCTCAATAGGATCACACCTGCATATCCATATGCATAACTCATATCACAAATGTTCCACTGGAGAAGAAAAACCATGTGAACCACCTTTCACATAACCATGCATCTAGCATGCACATAAAACCATGAGCATAAGCGTGCTCACCAAGTCTCCAAGCTGATCACGTAGATGTGAAAGAATCCTGGGAAAAATTCGACAGACTATCCCTTGTAAACTAAGCAATCAAACAAGATAACCAATAACAAAAGAATAATGAGTAACCTATCACCATCTATCACTGATCCAACCAAAGATAATGGCAAATATATATGCCAAAAAAATTAATGGAAATACATGCCAATACAATGGTGATACACCTCCCACTCAAGAATGAATTCTGCAAGATGGTCCAACTTGTCACCAATAACATGTGACCAAGTCCAAGTAAATGGAGATAAGCAATTACCCAAACTATCGCACAAGCATCAAGATCCACTAGAGCTCTCTTATAGCATGAAAGCTATCAAAAATTTGACAGCATCTCCTCTATAAAATGGACTCTGAACCAAATAAACCATGTGGGAATCACCATCCACAATATCAAATCAATGAACATATGCTAATAGAATAGCCAATCAAGGTGACAAATAAGTGTGCAACTAAGGCTTCAATGATCATGTACCTGCAAAGAAAAAAAAAGGTACAAGTACCAACCAAGATCTAGAATCAACTCTCATAAAATTATGTGCAACTGGCAACTAAATCCATAACCAAGTGGCATAAATGAGATAGAGAACACAATGCCAATATACATCCACTAACAATGCTATGATCAAACTCATGATGACATAAACCTCAAAAAAAGTATACCACAATGTCATCTCACATGCCAAATACGTGACAAGATCATTCTCTGCTCTCATATGGACGAGCTACCACAGTGATCATACATGGATAATGCCTTCAAGCTCTGAAAATAAGAGCTTGGACACCAAAAAATCTCTCTTGAAGAAGTTCTACAACAAAATGAACCTCCAAAAACAATTAGGGTTCTTGTGGTGAAAATATGATGCTCTATATTTTGTTGTTTCATAGATGATAACCTCCTATTTGAACTTTTAAATCTTTATCAAACTTCAAAAAATTCTTCTTCTCTACATAACGATATATAGAACACCTCAATCGGAGGTGCATAGATCTAGATATACACAAAACATGCAACTGCCATCAATTTCACCTTCACGTGTAGCACTATTGCTCTGTATTTTGCACTTTTGGTGACCTAGACCTTGGAATCTAGATCTTTGTTCTTAAAAAATTTGTCATCTCTTTTCCACGCTACACACAGCAAGTCGAATCACTTGAGTTGAACTTATAAAGCTCAAGTTATAGCCCAAAAACTGACTTGCTATCCAAGTGATTGTAGATTCGTCTTCTACATCCGTCTGCGTTTTTTGAATTTTTGGCAATTTAGCACTATGAATCAGGTTCTATATTCTTTTCCAAAATTTTGTAGCTCTTTATCTCAGCTACGCATTAAACTTTAAAACACACCAATATGAGCTTTCTAGCTTGAGTTATGACTGAAATACTAAATAGTTGTTGAGAGGTGTCGACCTACACTTTCACCTCTTGTGGCATAAGCTTCCATAAGCCTTCAATAAGCTATGATACCAATGAAGGGCTTTGGTGTGTTGAACAAGAGGAGCAAGGAGGAGATGGACGGTGAGAGAGGTGAGAAGATATGTGCACATATGTGTGGGAGCCTCGAAACCCACATAATGATCTCCGTTGAGGCAATGCTCTATATATGATGTATATATATGAATATAGGGGTAAGGTCACATGATCCTTACATCCCCAACAAGAATTAAATAGCACCATACTAGTCAATGTCACTACCTACTCACACTAAAGAGGCCATTTGAGTGACCTTCACTAGTAGGTTTCCTCTTCAACTAGTTGCACAAATTACATACTAGCCAATAGGCTGCTTTAACTCCACTAACATTATGACTGTCAAAAAACATTTAGACAAAAATATGTCTTTAGTTAGAAAAACTCACAATGAAGATTCCAAAACACTATGCGAATTAGAGCAACAAGCTATAGGGAAACAACATTACAAAACATAAAACATGGCCTCAATACTTGCAAGAACTTCACAATACAGTGTATGACTTGCCCAAAGTCTAGCCCAAGACTTTAAAATTACACAACAAGCCCAACACATTGTGTTGAGTAGCCTAGCCACAAAATTTCAACAAAGATACAATAGATAGCACATAGATGGTGTCTAATAGAGAGCACAATGGCCTTCCCTACGCACTTGCATAGACATATAATTTGTTGAAGTTCGAGTTCTACAAAAGCATGAGAACAGCACAAGGAAGGAGAAGAAGCTTGGAGCACAACACACAATATTGAATGTATTACCACTAAAATGTACAAAGATATGTAACTTGTCAGGGCAATAGGCATATATACAAGCTGGGGAAAAAACCTCCTAAAGAGGGAAAGAAGTACCCCGACAATCCTAGTGTGTTCACACACATCACTACCTAAATATATCAACAAATCCCCCTTAGGAGTAATGCGGTGAACAAGGAGCTAGCACTCATGTATAACGAAGTGCCGAGCTATGTGGAATCAATCCACAAAAGGAAGTAATCCCAAAGCTTTGCGAAAAGCTTCAAACTTCTCCCTAGGCAAAGCCTTCATGAAAAGGTTTACAATGTTCTTCTGCATGGGCACATATGCCAAGCTGATCTCTCCAACAGAGAACCTCTCCCTAACATAATGATAATGCACCTCAATGTGCTTAGTGCGAGCAAGGGACATAGGGTTCCTCATAACTGCCAATGCACTCTAACTCTCAATGATGATGGTGGTGGCAGAAGACTGACCAACACCCAAATCATCCATAGGGCATTTAAGCCACACACACTCAACAGTCGTTGTGAAAGTAGCCCTATACTTAGATTCACAACTATAAGTGACCACAGTAGGCTACCTCTTGCTCAAGCATGATATGCATGAGCTACCAAGCATGAAGCAAAAACCATTGGTGGACACACGAGTGTCATCGCAACCAGCCCAGCCAGAGTCAGAAAAAGCATGTAAATCTGGTGGTAGTGATCCCCCATTGGGATAAAACAATCCAAGTAGTCAGGTACCACTCAAGTATCAAAAGATGCACTTAACTGCCTCCCAATGCTTGACACCTACAAAATGCATAAACCTGCTCATCTGTGAGACAGCAAATTGAATATATGGTCGAGTAATGCATAAGTAAATCAAGCATCCAACAGCTTGCTAATAGAGAACAACATCAAATGCATCTCCAAAATCATGAAGACTCAATCGTAAACCTTTCTTCATATGAGTGGCAATAGGTTTACAGTCTTCAAGGCCAAAATGCTACAATAATGTGTCAATATTTTTTACTTGACACAAAACTATTTGACCATCAACTTGCATATACTGAATGCCTAATAATGATGCAAATGCCCCAAATCAGACATCTCAAATGAGGCATGCAAGTCAGCCTTAAAATCAGCAATATGCTTCTCATGAGGACCAGTGAGCAGGATCTCATCAACATACACAACAATGATCAAAAGCACATCATTAGCATGCTTAACATATAAGGTGCTTTCACTTGGATTCTTCTCAGAACCATGTGCAATCAGATAGGCAAGTATCTTTTCATACCAAGTAGGTGGCACTTAATTTAAACCATATAATGCCTTCTTTAACGTGCACACCTGGTTTTCATGCCCTTTTTGCACAAATCCATGGGGCTGAAAAACATACACTTCTTCATGAAAATCACCATTCTGAAATGCAGTTTTCATGTCCAACTGATCTACATTCCAACCATGATGAGCTGCAAGTGCACAGATGCTATGAACAATAGCCATTCGACAAGTAGGGACAAAGGTCTCATCAAAATCAATGCCTCTTTCCTGAGCATAACCCTTGGTAACAAGCCTAGCCTTATACCACTCAATTGTTCCATCAGGATTATGCTTAAGCTTGTATACCCGCTTAGTTTCAATGGCCTTCTTGCCAAGAGGCAAGTGACACAAACCAAGTACCATTCTTCATTATAGCATCATATTCAGATTGCATAGCAGCCATCCAATTTTCTAAATTTTGTGCTTCATCAAACAAAACAGGTTCATTCTCATCACAGAGACTAGAGGCAGCCATAGCATAACAATCTGATGCAAAAGAGGCACTATGAGAGCTTGAATGATTACGATATGACAAAGGTGCATCTAATTTGATGTCACGCAAAGTCTGCACCAACCATTTTGGCATAGTTTTTGCCTCCTCAATATCAGCTCTCTCATCAACAAGTGCATCATGTAAATCTGCATAAAAAATAGAATGATCAGCATCATCACATGAAACCTATAAAGGTTGAGAAGTTGCCTCATTAGGACCAGCACTAGACTCTCCACCTGTAAAAAGAAAGTATCATACATGTCTTTGGAGCTAACAGATGTCTCCTTAGGACCCCCTCCTTATGGAAGCGTTGGGGCAAACCAGCACTCAGGCAAACAAGAATGAAACTAAAAATGGTTGATGGTCACATAGAGAGACCTTTCGGATTGTTAGAAGGGATAACTCTCACTACCTGTGGTGTAGAGTTTGAGCACACTTTTGTTATATGTGACTTTAGCAAAAACCAGGCCTATGAGATGATTTTGGGAAGACCATTCATGAGACAGTTGCAAGTAGTACAAGATTGGGGAACGAACTCCTTGTATCTGTAACACTTAGGAGTTACAACCAAAGTCAGTCTCAAGGACTACTCTCATAGACACGTGCCCTCTATACAGTGGAATCCCATCCATAGAGCCACAGATGATACAGAGTCAGTGCATTCCATAGGATCAGGATCTTCATGGATGCATGAAGACACTCACTTATGGATGTAAAAAGTGATAGTAGAAGAAGAGAGAAGAGAAAATGCCAGAGAGGTAGGTGCAAAGGAAACTCATAGATCAATTTGAGACCCAGCCTATGCACCTGTAGTATTTCTAGACGAAGAGTTTCAACCTCATGGTTGGGTAGAAATCCTAGCAGCAATGGATGTAGCCATCAATGAAGAACAATGGATACCACATTGTGATGAAGATGGCTATGACATTTCGGTCTTCACTATAGAACCAATCATGTGTGATTCAGTTATTGAGGAATGTGTGCCTAGCTTTGATGTACTTGAAGAAGCAAGTGACTCACATCTTATAGATCCTTTTTGTGCATCAGAAGAGGAATACTTGTACAAAGTATAAGCTCACCCTCAAGGATGAGAAGATCTTATGAATGATGTGAGATTGTCAGGTAACCACCAAGAGTGAAGGCAAGAAAAGAAATAAGAGAGAAGTCTCACCAGATTAGGAGGAATCTTTGTTTGAAGTCCCTAAAAATTTTAAGAAGTATGAGATAGAGGATCAAAAAGTCATGATAAGGATGCCTAAACATGAAGCAGTAGTAGGAGAGGCCTATGAGAACAAAGAGAAAACTAAGACAATCATTGTGACCATAGAGGAAGGTGAAGAATGATGTACATACATAGGACATGATTTGACAGAGGACAAGGAGCAAGAGCTGATAGCCTTGCTAAGAGAATACAGAGATGTGTTCACATGGAGTTATAAGGACCTAAAAGGAGTAGATCCTCACATATGCTCACATATGATTTGCATGACATTAGAAGCCAAACCCTCTAAGCAGAACCCATACACATATAATGACAATTACGCTGCCAAGATCAAGGAAGAGATAGATCGATTGATAGAAGCTAGATTTATGTATGAAATTGAGCACGCCGAATGGGTTTTCCCCATTGTAGTGATGCCCAAAAAGAACAACAACTTAGGATTTTGCATTAACTTGAAAAAGGTTAACGCATCCACCATTAGAGATAGTTATTCGCTTCCTGTCACTAAACACCTATTGGTGAGAGTAGCAGGCAAGGAAGTATACAGTTTCCTTGATGAGTTCTCTGCCTACAATCAAGTGGCCATTGCTCCAAAAGATCAACATAAGATGACTTTTGCCACAGAGTGAAACATATTTGCTTTTTGGGTAATCCCATTTGATCTTACCAATGCGCCAGCTACTTTTCAAAGTTTGATGTGTCATGTATTTAAAGAATTCTTGCACAAAAACTTGGAAGTCTATATTGATGATCTTTGTGCTCATTCCAACATTACACAAACACATGTACGTGAGCTTAGACAAATCTTTGACAAATGTACAGAATATCATGTCTGCCTGAACCCAAAAAAGTGTGTTTTTATGGTCAAGCAAGGCAAGCTTCTAGGACACATAGTGTCAAAGAATGGAATCTCCACAGATGATGATAAAGTTAGAGCTATAGTAGAGCTACCTAGGCCAAAGAATATCAAGGAAGTAAAAGCTTTCATGGGGCATTGCGGTTATTATCGAAGTTTCATTCATATGTATGCAATCATTGCAAAGCCGTTGTACTCCATTTTGACCAACTTTGAGTGGACGGACAAATGTGAAAACTCCTTTAATGATCTTAAAAGACAATTATGTTCAGCACTTATCTTGACTAGTCTGGATTGGAACAAGCCATTCCATGTTCATGTGGATGCATCCAAACCTGCAAAGGGTGAGAAGTTGCCTCATTAGGACCAGCACTAGACTGTCCACCTGTAAAAAGAGGCAGCAAAGTATCATACATGTCTTTGGAGCTATCAAATGTCTCCTTAGTACATGAAAGCAATGGCTGAATAGCATCTTCCACAAAAACAACATCTCGGCTAACCAAAATGCATTTAGTCTATGGATGATACAGACGATAGCCTTTACTTTCAGAACTATACCCAACAAAAATACATTTTATTGCTTTATCATCCAATTTTCTACGATGTTGTTCAGGCACTAATGCATATGCCAAACAACCAAAAACACGCAGATGAGCAATAGATGGCTTGCGATCAGGCCAAGCCTCATATGGAGTGATAGACTGTAGTGCTTTAGTGGGACACCTATTAAGTACATATACTGCGCACATGACAACCTCAAGCCAAAAACTATGTGGTAAAGCCTGACTCTTGACCATACACCTCACCATCTCCATGAGTGACCTGTTCTTCCATTCAACAACTCCATTCTATTGAGGTGTATATGGCACTTTACATTGGTGTTTTATCCCACGTTCAGCCAGAAATGCATTAAAATCAGAAGACATATATTCCCCCCTCGATCAAAACGGAGGGTGTCCATTTTACATGCTGACATATTTTTAGCCAAAACCAAAAACTGTTTGAAGCACATGAACACTTCGAACTTTGCTTTCAGTGGATATACCCATGCATGCCCGGAAAAATCATTAATGAAAGTCACGAAGTAAAGATAATTTCCAAAAGCAGGAGTCTGCATAGGACCATAAACATGACTATGTACAAGCTGCAATTTCTGAGTAGCCCAAACTGAACCATCTTTTGGAAATGAAGAATGCTCCATTTTGCCCAAAATACAGCCTTCACAAACATATTTTCCAAGTGCCTCAAGTTTGGGCAAAGAGGACATCATTTCAAATTTCTACAGGCATAGCAAACTAACAAAATTAAGATGACCAAAGCATGCATGCCAAAGCTTTGCATCTGACATTTCGTGAGAATCATGTACTACACATGCCGAATCATTGGTAGATCTATCATAGTCTATGAGCTTATACAGCCCACAACATAAAATGCCAGAAGCAATAATCACATCACCATTTGACAGATCATGAACTGTACACCTATCATCAACAAATTTCACAACCAAGACAATCTTGGCTAATGCAGAAACTGATAACAGATTTTTCTTGATCCCTGGCACAAACAAAGCATCTGACAAAGTGAAAGAACTACCATCAGCAGTAGTCAAAATGATCTTACCAACTCCCATAATAGGATAAGAGGATTTTTTGGTGCATGTAACAATATTCCCAGTAGGGGTAAGCTCGAGTGAAGAGAAAAAACTGTGTTGCAAGGTAATGTGTTTGGTCGTCCCACTGTCAAAGTACCAAACATTTGAGTCTACTACAGACATGCACTGCTCATGAGAAGATGGGTCAAAACTACAAACAGTAGTAAATGCCCGGTCTTCTTCCTATGCAAGATTAGCAGACTCTGTTTTCGGTGTAGAGGCCTCTACAACAACCATTCCAGCCTCCTTTTTCTTTGCCTCTTTTGCAGCCAGTTTTGGATAGTTCTTTATGATATGATCATTCTCTTTATAGTACTTGCAAAACAATTTCTGCTTTTCTAATTTCTTCTCATCTTTATCTTCCTTCTTTAAATGTGCAGCATTTGCAGATTTCAGCTTACTTATTGAAGAGCTCCATTTTCCTTTACCCTTCTCACTAGCAAGGAAAGCTTGATCTGCAACACGCATAATGGACCTGTTCTGCCTGGACTGATCTTCTTGCAACAGAATAGAGACTAAATCCTCAAATGACAAGGCATTTGGATTTCCTTTCATCATCAACCGAAGAGCCCCCCTTGCGATAAAACAATCCAAGTAGTCGGGTACCACTCAAGTAGCAAAAGTTGCGCTTAATCGCCTTCCAATGCTTGACACCTAGGCATTGGATAAACCTGCTCATCTGTGAGACATCAAACTGAATATGTGGCCGAGTAATGCATAAGTAAATCAAGCATCCAATAGCTTGCTGATAGAGAACAACAAAAGCAAACCAAAAATGTGCATAGAACGCACATTGACTCTTCAATTCAGCCTTTAGATCTCGTCCATATAGATGTGTGTGGTCCTATGCCCACTAGGTCCTTAGGTAGTTCTCTTTACTTTGTCACTTTCATAGATGATGCTACTAGAAAAGTCTGGGTATATCCTATCAAATCGAAGGATGAGGTATTCCCTACTTTCAGAAAATGGCTTGTTTCAGTTGAGAGTGAAAAAGGAACTAAGCTCAAGGCTTTACGTTCAGATAATGGGGGTGAGTATACCTCACATGAATTCAGTCTTTTTGTTAGTTTAGAGGGCTTTGTAGAGAGTTTACAACTCCGTATACCCCAGTACAGAATGGTGTAGATGAAAGGATGAATAGAACTATTCAAGATAGAGTAGTTTCTATGTTGCATCATGCAAACCTCTCACAAGGCTTTTGGGCAGAAGCAGTATTGACTGCAGTTCATGTGATTAACCTTTCACCTAGTACTACCAAAGTTCTGAAAGTGGCACAAGAGTTATGGACAGGGAAGCCACCATATTATGATCATCTTCGAGTTTTTGGGTGTGAAGCATATGTTCATATACCCAAGAATCTTAGACAAAACTTGGACCATAATTCAAAGAAATTCATTTTTCTTGGATACGGTCGAGAAGGACAATTTGGATATCCCTTATGGGATCCTGAAACACGATCAGTGATCAAAAGTAATGATGTCATTTTCAATGAGTCTAAGATGCATAAACAACCCATTAAGGAGGTTGAAGTGAGAAGAGTGGTGTTTGAGGATACTAGTCCTCTAGTTAGCATGCATAAAAATGCTGCACATAGGGATGTTCAAGAAAATGTCCATTCAGATCACTCTGCACATATTCTTGTTCAGCAACCATTGAGACGTTCTACACGTGTCTCACATCCACCTGATATATATGTTCCAGGTTTAGATTTTGTTATGCTAACAGATGCTGGTGAGCCTTCTTGCTACAAAGAGGCTATGCAGACAGAGGATTATGTCAAGTGGGAGCGTGCCATGAAGAGTGAGTTGGATTCTATTCACAAGAATGGTACTTGGGATTTGGTACCTTTGCCAAAGGGTAGGAAAGCTTTACCATGTAAATGGGTATATAAGCTGAAATTCACATCAGATAGTGCTTCTCCAAAGTATAAAGCACGACTTGTTGCAAAGGGTTTTAAGCAACAACATGGTGTTGATTTTGAGGAAATCTTCTCTCCAGTGGTCAAGATGACTACCTTGGGCATGTTGCTTGGATTCGTTGCAATGGAGGACTTAGAGCTAGTCCAAATGGATGTGAAAACTGCTTTCTTGCATGGAGATCTTACAGATGAGATCTATATGGAACAACCAGAGGGTTATGTAGTTTTTGGCAAGGAAAGTCTAGTTTGTAAGCTTAAGAAGAGTGTGTATGGACTTAAAGAGTCCCCTAGACAATGGTACCAAAACTTTATGCTTTTATGAAGTCTCAAGGCTATTCTCGAAGCAATGAGGATCATTCTCTCTACACAAAGAGATGCCTAGATGGCAGCTTGATATGCTTAATACTTTATGTCGATGATATGCTGATTGCTGGGAATTCCTCTTATGATTTGTCAATTCTCAAAAAGAAGTTGAGTCAGACATTCGATATGAAGGATTTGGGGGATGCCAAACATATTCTTGGCATGCGCATTACTCGTGATAGGATCAAAAGATGCATATACCTATCTCAAAGTGAGTACATATCCAAAGTACTTCACAGGTTCAATATGCAGGGTGGAAAGGCATTGAGTACACCTTTACCCACATATGTGAAATTGAGCAAGGATGATTGCCCCATGATTGTGAAGCGGTCAAGATGATTTTAAGATATCTGAGTGGCACTAAGGACAAGTGTCTATGCTTAGGTAGAGGGAAAGCATCCATTATTGGTTACACAGATTTTGACTATGCTGGTTGTGTAGACAATCGTAAGTCTACATCAAGGTACATCTTTCATTTTGCTGGAGGTGCTATCTCTTGGAGATCTCGTCTTCAAGAATGTATAGCTGTTTCCACCACAGAAGCAGAGTATGTTGCAGCAAGTGAGGCATGTAAGGAAGCACTGTGGCTTTATCGTCTTGCTTGTGATATGGGTTTACCTCAACATGTACCTCATTTGCTCAGTGATAGTCAGAGTGCCATTGCTTTGGATAAGAATCCGGTCTATCATGCAAAGACGAAGCACATTGAGGTGAGGTATCACTTCATTCAAGATTGCATAGCCACTGAGTATATTATTCTTGAGAAGGTTCACACTCAAGATAATGTTGCAGATGCTTTGACTAAAGCTCTACCACAAGATAGCTTTCGACACTGTTGTCACTTGATGGGGGTTACTTGATTCATGATCTTACACAATCACTTGTATTTTGTGTAACATACCCATCAGGTGGGAGGTATAGTTTGTATACTTACACTCAGGTATTCTTTATCATTCTTTATTTTTCTCCCATAGTTACTTTGGCCATATTGGCCTTTAGCAGGAGATTGTTACCATTAGTGTCCATGTGAAAGGCCAAATGGCAACTGGACACTTTTTTGTATATGTTCTTTAATAAAACATATAGTTTTCTGGTCAGTCACAGACTGTAACTTCGACCGCATTTGTAAGACCTAAGAAGTCTATCTTCGTGCTCCCTGCGTACCGTGTTTTATGTGTATTCTGCAGTCTCTGTGTGGAGTACCATGTGCAGCCTTAGGAGGTCTGTTTTCTACTGAGAGGATATCGTCGTGAAGCTCTCAACAAGGAGAGTGAACCGTGGTGCATCACCATCGAAACCCTTCACATCATATAAGCTCACAATGGATAATTGGTACCATCCAACTTATCCTCAACAACTAACATACGGAATACATCACTGCTTTCAGACATGGCCACTAACTAAAATACCTTGATGTAGAAAAATGACTGTATTTGAAAAATTTGAATGCCAAAGGATTGAAGAGTCAAAGGCATCATATTCAAGGTTCATATTTAGAGACTACAAGACACAATATTGGGATGTTCTCGTTGTAGAGCTAGCACACTCAATGATCTTGTGTACTAATGAACATCAATTAGCACTTGCACAACGTCTTTTTATAAGGAATCCAAATATCTTTCCCTGAAACCTAGAAAGAAGATCCTCCAACATTATAAAGTACCCCATCAAGCCTTGTACAAGTTTTAGGGACAACAATGTCCAAGAGGGAGTTAATGTTAATTGAGGAGACTAAGAAGAAGTGGAGAAGAGAAGGATATGAAGCAAAACGATAGGAAAACACTTTTCATAAGCTCAAAAGTTTTGTCATGTCCATGGTAATTTAAAATTCACATCTTTATTTACATACCTTTTTCTTTTTTCTTCGCTAACGAAGCTCACTTTTACTTGGGATAGAAAATAAAATGTGTACATGAGGGGTATAAGATATTTTTCAAACTTACGCTTTCAAAATATTTTCAACTCAGAACTTTTTTTTCAATCATGTTATTTCTTTTCTATATTTGCTTCTTGAGTTCCAATGTTTTCTTGAGCATGTAACAATTTATTTATGAGTTATAGGTGTGATCCATACTCCTAAGTTTTTTATTTTACACTTAATCTATAACTAAGTTTGATTAAGTGTGCTATCTACATGTACATTCTTTGTCACCCATTGTAAAGAATTCAAGGTTTTGTCCTAGTATGGAGTGACAGAACGCTTGAACTTCTTTAGAACAAGCCTTCCAAACATGACTATGGTTGGGTAAAAATGTAAAAGGTTATCACTATTCTGTGTTTACAGGTGATTAGCATGTCACTCTTGGGTAAGTATTAATCTTCATCATCGTTCTAAATATTTTTGCCTACCATCATGTTTGTTGTTAGATTTTGAATAAAACTCATTGTTCTTCTCTCAAACTAATAAATTGTGTTAATTCTTCTAACACTATAGGATTTAAAAATCCACCATCTTGATCTTTTGAGTAAGGAGATCCTAGTGAAAGCTCACTACCCAATTTTATGGAGCTATAGCTCAAATGTAGTAACTCAAATTATTTTGGTGAAGTATGGTGCCTCTCTTAATCATGTAGGATTTCTTTTTCCCTAATCCATTTTAAATTTGATAAAAACCATATACACAAAAAATTATATTTGAGTAGGAATTAAATGGATACTATTAGTGAAATTGAGATGAAAACCATGTAAGTACAAAAATATTCATGTTAGCAATGGATTTTCATTAAAAAAAAAAGAGTTTTAAAGAATCAAGAAATCACAAGAAAAAAAGTTATAATTCTAGTACAAATTTCTATTGAAATTTGTCTTTCCCTCTTAACATGTGGATAAAAGTTCATCCTGCATAGAAAAATTCGTAAGATTTCTATGCAAGAACTTAAGATATCTCATGAACACGAAGACTTGCCCACAATGCAATAGACAACAATTTTACTAGAATTAGGATATGTGCATACATAAATAGGTTCAAGTTGAGGGTACTATAACTTACATAAGCTATGGTGATCATACATGAAACAATGTATCCTATATAATATTGGTTATAAGTTTTCCACGTAACCTTTGAAGATCATAAACCACATCATTTTAATTTCTATCAAAATAAATAATGCTAAATCTAAACCACATTTCGTTTTCTTTTTCTTAGATCACCTTTAATGCATATCAACAAAAAATTAAACAAGTATACTCAATAATGTCACCAAAAATCAGCTTTCTAGTACTAGGTCCTCATAGTCAAAGCTCTAATATCTTTTTTATTTTTACCACAAGCATAACGTGAAAAATTGCTAGAGCATTATGCATGCATACTATGAACATCCAACATGAAGCTAACGTAAATTAAGATGACCACTCAAGAGCACACTAATGAGGATATTCCATTATAGTTAATTGAATAATCAAGTGCATAAGCATGCAAAGTAGACTTTTGTAGAGCATTAATAGCTACTCATAGAATTATATTCATCCTAAAGAATTCTCATACATCCCTTTTTGTTTTTCATATTTGATTTTTTTTTGTCTTTCCCAACTTGTCTCATAATTTATTTGGCTGAATAATTGTAATTTATTGGTAGGTTTTAACTTTCACCTAGATTCTATGGAAGGACTATACTTTCTATGTGCAAGACGCTTGAATGTCCAAGTGTATCATTGATTTGCCTTTGAATTCAGCATGACTCTTCGAATCTAGATTCTTTGAATGATGCTCTTTAGCTTGGGGTTAGGTCCTCCTAGAGTGAAGGACAAGCTTATAAACCCAATATTTATTGGGCCTATATTTCTACTCCTAGCTTCTCGTATTTAATCCACAATGCCAAGCTTGGGTGAGATATTATGGGAAATCTCATAGTAAAATATTATTTTCATATTGTAATACCAAAGCTTCTATAGGTTTGTATTTGTTTCATCTTCCTCCATGCATACACTAAGACATTCTTTCTCCTTTCCATGCTGGGGACCCCTATTTCTTCTCAACGTATATCTTCTTCTAGTGGATGAGATTTCATTGAATTGGTAGAATTTCTAAGAACACCATCAAATAAATTGATCCTAGTCATAATATTGTGGTGTTGTAGATACAAAGAGATCCTTCCCCTATCTTGAAAAAATTTAATTGTCTTATGAAAGATTTCCTAGGATAATCTCATAGTTATTAGCTTTTTGCAAATTGTAAGAGTATGCTCAAAGTTCACTTTGCATCTAGTCAATTTCACAGGTTCGAGTAATACAATGGCTTTTTCTATATGTCCGTGAGCCAAATTTAATGTTAAATGAGTGTGCCATATAAGCTAGATTTCGTTTCCTCCTGTAAATCTTTGTCTACAATAACCACACTTGCACCCTTGTCTAAAATAGCATTTGTGTTCCCTTGATCTCCTTCATCAAACTTTCTTACTTTATGAATTATCACTTTCCTAGGGAAGTATTTATGCCTTATTGTCCATTTTTTGTCACAAATGTGGTTTACATTAAGGAAGTCCTCCAAGCTTAGCATACATTTGATTTTATATTTTAATAGTTCATAAGCACTTCCCTATGTACAACCTAATGAACTCTCTTTCATCCTAATGGAATGATCTTTTAAGAGTTTTCACCTATTTTCATATGGTCTATTGGAGTAAGTAGAGTTCTTAAGCTTGAAGCATAATTGCTTTGCCCAAAATCTATCAGAGCATCACCAGATGCTAATGGGATGTCCATTGGTAATTGATCTTGTTTTAGTTCAAGTTCAATAATTGGAATTTTTCCTAGTGCATGTTTGGATCATGTTGGCTCTTGCACTTTCTTCCATATGTCTTGCAGTCAATCAACATTCCTTCAAGCTATGGCTCACAGAGATTCAATATTATCCTCCCTATCTGTATGTAAGATCCTTGTGTGATAATCGATTTTGGATATTCTAAGCCTTTAGTTAATCTGTAATAACTTCATTTTAAAATTCTCATGTATACAACCACGTAACTAAGATCTTACAACAACTATTGTGCTATCTCAATCATCTTTCTATGCATCAACAACTTTTCCTTTTCAAATTCTTTGTTAGGTAAGCATTGTTTTTGTTCCAGATGGTTGGGCCTTCCTTGGTTATTGTCTCATAACCATCAATAATATCTCCAAGACAAGAAGTGGTTTTCTAACACAGATCCATGTCTCACTCAGTTTCATGGTGTTTTTGTTTTAATGTTTTTAGTATTTCTCTCAACCTTTCCTATATGATAGATAGACACTCTGATTCCTCCATCTTTATATTCTATCTTTCTTTCATGTAGTCTCTTCTTTCTTACAAAGATCCTTTATTCTTTTTTAAATTTATTCTCTAGTCTTATGGAGCTTTCTATGAATTTTCTTTTCTTCTTTTATGTTTTTATGTTATTCCTTAGCTTGACATATCATGCCTACTTCAATGAGAGTCGTTTTTTGCATGGAACTTATTTATAGTCACATTATCTCTATTACGTTCAATGTTGTATTGGAAGATTTACTTCGAATGTGAGGATAATATTTGAAGCAATGTTCATATCTAGAGCCTTCACAAAACCCAATAGTGATTTTAGGTATAGGGCTAGCTTGTTGAGGATAACCCTTTACAAAATGATCTACTCCATGTTTTCAACATGCTCGCCTAGATTGAGATACTTTTGGCTTAGATCTTTGTGAAGCACATCCTTTTGCCATATACATCAAGTTAGATATTTTTTTCTTGCATCTGAATAGCATGAATAGTACTTTGCACTTGTTCTTGTTTGTTTTAGATATCATTTGTATCTAGATGATGGCTTTGGATACTCTTCCACATATTTAATTGTTTTTAAATAGTCTACAAATATAGATTGGTCTATTGGCACTATAACTCTCTTCATATTCTTTTTTACATATTTTATTGGTACTACTTTTGGTGGGAATGGGATATTTTGTCCAAAATGTTTTGCATTCTATTGAGTCTAACATTCCTAAGTTGTGCATAGTAGGTTTCTCTATATTTTCACATTATAGCTCCCTATACAATTCCCTAAGAGGATAAAGTAATCTCCATCGGTAGTTTAGTCACTAGGGAGATATAGTATAGTCACACTCAATTGTGGTATGAATTAACCATTTCTATTCAAGTACCCATAATTTCATCGATCTTTTTCCCACAAGGAACTCATATTTTTGCCTTATTTTACATTTTCTTGGTTCCCATGTCTCTCTTGAAATTGTTGTAGCTTATTATCAGTGTTGAATGTGATCTTTCTCGTTTAACTCTTTCATTTTTCTAAACCTATTTTCTATAAGTACATTGTATCAAAGTTCATAGTCAATTAAAACATTACATGTGATTCATAGTTATATTTTGGACTTGTACAACTCTTCAAATGCCTCAAAGCAATTCCAAACATGAGTATCTTTGGATAAACATGTATAGACCTATCATTGTTTTCACTTCTATAGGTAAATGGTGAGTGTGACTCTTGGGTTAGTGTTAATCTTCATCATTATTCTAAACCTTCATGTGTACCATTTTGATTGCCATTAGCCTTTGATTACAACTCATCAATATTCTCTCAAATTGATAAATTAAGTGTTAATCATCCTATCAATATAAAGGAGAAAAGTTGGACACTATTGCAAAGGAAGAGCATTTGTGAGTATGCTTGTGTATTGACAATTAGATGCATGTCAAGAATTGTCAAGTGGATTAAAATTGGGACTAATCGTAACTAGGAGTTAAGAGGTGCAAAATTCATTAGGGACAATAGTAGTCATATACAAGATTGCAAAATTAGTAGCTGATAAATTAAGCCTTGAACAAGGAAGAGGTCACAAAGGTTGGGCATATCCATGAAGACCTCAACCACGAAGGAGACGCTAGAAGTTCAATCGAGACTATCCAACACTTCTATCCATTAGAGGAAGAGGAAGCTCTCAATTGACAATAGTTCAAAATGCCAAAAGTCTAAAAAAGTCCTATTACAAGTGAGGATGGACTTCTATAGTGGACCCCCTTTTGTAACACATTTTACTTTCTATCCTGAATAAAAGTGAGCTTCTTTCATATAATCAATACCAAAAAATTGATCATATAAATGTGGATTCAAAATAACCATACATTTGACAAAATCACCCAATTGAAGAACATTTTTTATCCCTTTCCTTCATATACTTCCCTTTTGCACTTCTTCTTGATCTCCTCAGTTAACATGGATCATTTTGTCGTTGGAGGTCTCACAATCTCGCACAAATTTTGTTTTCATTGAATTCTAGTCATTATTTTATTTTCATAATCTCCATAGGCCATTTTAACAAGCAACGGTGAGACTCATGTAGCATTGTTTGCACTTAGCAGTGCATTCTTGTGTCTATTGGCTTCCCATTCTCATCTTCACTAGCCTTGTCCCAAAATGACATTCTCGTCGATAATCTCCCTCCTCCCAAGCACTACATAGAATTGTGTGAGATGTCAATCCATCAAAAGAGAGAACAATGTAGATGAGACCTTTTATTTCTTACTTTTTGTGTGGAGTAAGGCACCTTCTTTGCTAGTCACAATGGAGCACAATGTGTTCATATGTTTTATAGCAAGTTAGTTTCGACTAAATCCTCAATATATAAATGATTTCACCCAAGTGTAAGCTCCTCCTATGAGAACCTCAATGTATGATTTCATATGGTTGGGAAGAAAATGATGCAAAGCAAGAATCACAAGGATTGAATTCAACAGATAACAAGCCTTAGGGTGGTCAGAATCTGAAGATTCCAATGATTCGAAGTCTATTATTACAACTTCATAAGATTTGCGCCATCATAAATGAATTTCAACATGGATAAAATCCAAGAATTGCTTGATGGAGACTACAGCTGAATCCACGAATCAACAAGCCTATTCTGATCATGATTCTTCAAAGCACAAATGCCTATTGACACGGACTTAATGCAAACAAATTTCCTCAATATATTATCTTATGGTTCTGAATTTCATGTAACGGTCACCAAGGAAGTTTACATGTTCTTTATTTACTAGTATGTGCAAGGAACCTATCCTGTAGAATCTCAAATATTTAACACCTTTGTTCCGTAGAATCTCAAATATTAATATCGAGGGAAAGACACAAAATCATGCAGCATGCACAGCTCTAAGAACTAATATATTTGAACTAATATATTTCATGCAGCACTCGAAAAAGGGAATCACTGAATAGACGTCTTCCTTCAAATATAGGACAGCTTGCGTAGCTCTAAGAAACCTATTTAAGCTCTATGCTTACTGCCTAATGTTTAATGATATAAACTTTCAGCAGCATTTCAAAAGGGAATCACTGAATAGACTTCTTCCTTCAAATACGGCAGCTTGCATAGCTCTAAGAAAAAAAATATTTGAGCTCTTTTGTTTTTTTTTTTTTTCCAATCAAAAGTTTGGCTACAGCCTGCTCTCCCAAGCTTTAATCAATAGAAAGAACAACTGTATTGAGCTCTTTGGTTCGCATCTAATTGCTGGGTGTAGCTAATGATATACGCTGTGAGCAGCGTCTGAAAATACGAATCTCTTTTTTTTTTTTTGAGAGTACAATGAATTGGAAAGACACACACACCCGACCTCATAAGGTAGAGGCGCCCATCTTGGGGAACTCATGGACATCCATCTTGAGGAATTCATGGATATGTCCAACTAGGATTTGAACTAAGGACTTCCTCCCAAAGATTTAAAACATCAACCACTAGGCTATGCGGGCTTGAATAGATGTCTTTGAAAAGGGGACATTCCAAGGTTGCCATGGGCACCATAAAATGAGTGCCACTTCATCATGATCAGTATCCCATACAATCCCAACTATACCACGGGGGGTCCCAAGCCGCTTGTTCGAGTGGTTGGGCCTCTCGCCTCTTGAGGCGGGGACGAGGGTTCAACCCCTACTAGCAACATGTAAGGGACATGTTTAACATGGAAAGTTGAATCTTGTGGCTGATGTGCCACCGTTTGTCCTGCCCCACGGTAGTTGTGATCGCAATTTAACCCAGTTATGTAAACCCCTGTTCTTGTGAAATAAGAAGGTCCCATGGGTACTATGCCCTTCCTTGTACAATTGCAATTTCAAAGTTAAAGCCTGGAAAAGTAGGCCTCGGTTGAACTTCCATTTATTATTAATATTAAAAAAAAAAGAAAAAAAAAACTATACCAGGGGGAAAAGCAAAAAGTGCAATCTAAAGATGTGCATCCAACTTCCAAGAGTTATATATTTGAGCTCCTCTGTTAACGTCGAAGTGTTGTGTACGGTTTGAATACAATTTTCCAGCAGCTTTTGGCGGAAAGCATCATGGAATAAATATATTCCTTCAAATAGTGCAGGCAGCACAGCATTCTAGATTGCCAAGCGCAGCATTCTAAGCAGCGCAGTGCATCCAACTTCCAAGAGTTATATATTTGAGCTCCTCTGTTGGCGTCGAAGTGTTGTGTACGGTTTAATACAGTTTTCCAGCAGCTTATGGCGGAAAGCATCATGGAATATATATCTTCCTTCAAATAGTGCAGGCAGCGCAGCATTCTAGATTGTCAAGGGAATCGTAAAATAACCCATTCTTATTTGTTCCACTACACAGAGCCACTTTATCACGAAAATCATACATTCCAGAAGTAATTTTAACCTTATGGGGTTTGGGAACCAATCAATCAGCAATAGACAGGCCTATGTGACCAGATTTTGATGCATCTGCCCAATTACAAAAAGGATGTTATAAGCTCTATCTGTAATTTTTG
>CM035421.1:70240441-70272941 GCA_020310875.1 Ceratopteris richardii | reverse complement strand
CCCCTCTCTATTTGTTATGCGCATGAGTGAATATAAAGGCCGTAAAGCTCGCACTAATCCCTCCACATCCCTCTAGAAACTATCATCCAAACATGTCCATCGTACAAGCTCTACCTTTGGACCTGTATGTCCATCCCAAGCTATCCAATCAAGTAATACATCTGTCTGCATCAATTCTTGTCTTACTCTTGCTAATCTCTCCATGACTATGCACATGTATGCGAATCTCGTCTTGGCAAGCTTCACCAAGTGAATATCACTGAAAGACCTAAACAAAGCAAGCAACTTCACAAAGAGACCACTTTTAAGCAAGTGGTAAAAATGGTGTAAATCCATGGAATCTTCCCCACATCCTTTGTCAACAAATTAATGTGATGGGCAACACACGGTATCCACACAATAGAGGGGAATTCTTCTTCCAAAAGCTTGCCCATAGCCACACAATTACTTCCATTATTTGTGATCACTTGGACTACTTTTTCTACACCAATGTCCATGATAGCTTGATGGATATGGTCATAAATGAACCGATCTATTTACAAATAAAACAAAATGAATCATTAATCAATTGATAATTTATCTTAAAAGCTAGCACAATGAGCATTGCACATGTGACATGTGACATGCCACATGCACATTGCACATGCACTGATGCACTGTGCACATACATGCCCATACCCATGCCCATGCCCACCCGCACCCGCACCCTCACCCTCACCCTCACCCTCACCCTCACCCTCACCCTCACCCTCACCCTCACCCTCACCCTCACCCTCACCCTCACCCTCACCCTCACCCTCACCCTCACCCTCACCCTCACCCTCACCCTCACCCGCACCCGCACCCGCACCCGCACCCGCACCCGCACCCGCACCCACACCCACACCCACACCCACACCCACACCCACACCCACACCCACACCCACACAAGCTTGCTTTGCTTTGGGCCATGGTGATAGGAGGGGATAAGAGAGCAAGGAAGCTTGGAGGGGATAGGAGGGGATAGCTTGAGCCTTCGGGGGTTTGTGTGTAAGCAAGCTTTACCTCCTTGGTCACCTTTTTTAGAGTTGAATACTCGTGAAGTAACTCTCAGTTTTTTTTCTCAAAATGCCTCAATGAGACCGCATTTGAGGCAAAAAAAATTGCATTGCATTGCAACGCGTTGTGAACGTCGCAACATTGTGACGTTGCATTGCGATGCAACACTGATATGTATGTATGTGCATGTGTACGTGTACGTGTATGTGTGTGTGCACACGCACACATGTATGTATGTATCTGTATTCGTATGTATGCATGCATGTATGTATGTATGTATGTATGTATGTATGTATGTATGTATGTATAAATGTATGTATATATGTATGTATGTATGTATGTACGTACATATGTGTAAATGTACATATGTATATATTATATGTAAACTAAAGTATGGATCATCATTTTTACAACTAAGAGGGCCTAACATTATTTGCAAAAATTCGTACATGCTATACCTTACATCATGGTTCATTTCATAATTCATTAAACCTTTCAGTTTCATAAGTGGCCGATTATTGTACATGTCACATACATGATTACATCATTTCAATGGTCATGCAGATTTCAAAAATCAGTCATCGTTCATTATTGCAAAGTTCAAGCTTAAAATAATTCTTCTCAATATGTGGAAGCACCATTTTCGGTCCAGATATGTTTCTTGAAATGCCAGAGCTGTTTGTGGGTTCCATAAATGGTGTTCCATGTGATGATGGTCATCATTTGGGCCCTCTTAACTCTAGAGTCTAATATAATGCCTCAATTAGAACCTTAACACATTTTCTACACGTACATGTGGAATTTGAGTCCTTTACATGTTCAGGAAATTTGTTATCTTCATCTATTGCCAAACATTTTCAAACTCTGACAGTCCATTTCCAGGTATTCAGTAAATTTTCTTGGAGTCATTTGTGTAATATATTAGAAGTATGTACTAACCAACCTAAAATGTGTGCCCATCCACATGCATGAAAAGACCAAATGTGAAAATTTGAAATCCAATTTCAATACATGAATGAAAGTTCCATAATATTGAATCTTGATAAAACAGAAAGTTCCACTATGTCAAGCAATGTAAACTATAAAGAAATGCAAGCAGGCACAGCTTTTCAACAACAAGGTAAAAGTCCTCCATCTACCCCAAAGAAAATATCTTCATCTCTGCTCTCAAGTCATGCATAAAGAATCTAGATCTCAATCGTTTAGTAATATCTTCTCAGTACTTTATTGAGCTTCCATTGGCCATAAAATCAAAATACTGGTAAATTATCAAAACGAGGAGTAATGACACTTGATAGAGGTAAAAGCCTTGATCTTACAATCGCCATAGCCCACCCTTCTAATGGTGTTTGTAGAACATGTTCGGATCTGGAAACAGTCGGATGGGGGTGAAGGGATCAATGAAAGAATTAACATTCTTAGAATACTCAATTCTAAACAAAGATTTTGAAAGAGAAATCTTACGAAGAATTTAATTGTGCAGTTGTGCAGCCCAATGCCAGAAGAGCATATGCAGCCCATTGAATTGTTGTTAACCTGATTAAGTTTGATCGAATCAACAGACTTCATAAGCAATGAATCATATTTTACAATACCTTCAGTACTAAACAGAAAACTCACTTTCGCTTTAGAAAAAGTTTGTAAAGCACTCCTGTTGAGATTATGTTCAGGTTCTTCAAAATTTGATAACTTGGTGCATCCACGAATAAAAATATGTAATACTGCAGCATAAATAAATCCAATCTTTTTTTTTTTTTAACGAAAACCAAAAAGAGATTTTTCTCTCATTTGTAGGATCAAAATCGAAGGAATGTTGATATGGAGAAAGAAGTAACTATTTTAATCGAATGCATTGCTAAGAAGCTGTAGATAAATAAACCGAATGGCAAACATGGAAGCTTATTCCATATATACAAGCATGTAGCCAGTGGAAGCACATACACCACCTTTTAGCAAAATGCAAATTGAGTACATCTGATTAATCAAACGTTCTCATTTTCCTCCAGAGCCCTCATCACAGCCCCTAATGATTACCAACCCCTGTATTCTTAAAATAGACACTTTCCCACCTCTGGGTCTCCATCTTTTACATAAGATAATTCAGGATACTTTGTATAATTATCCCATGAGGCAATTATGTTCCTCGTATGCATTAACAAATCTCTCTCTCTCGATTAGGGTTTCAGTCTTGCGATTAGGGTTCTGTCTGCGCACATCAGCTCATCGTGGATACAGTCAGGTACAGCATCCCTGTTCAGCCTCTGACGCGCACCCCTGTTCCGCCTCCGACATACACTCCTGTTCGGCCTCCGATGCGCACCTGTTCGGTCTCTGATGGGCACCTGTTCGGCCCTCTGACGTGCACCTGTTTGGCTCTATGGCTAATTAAGGTTTCGGTCAGAGGTCGTTCTCAAACAAGTAGCAAGGTATTTCGGGACAGGTTGCAGCTTGTTTGTGGGGTTTGTGAGCACATTGAAGGGCTTGTTGCTTAACAGATATGGAGCACTGTTCGATACTGAAGATTACAGATTCAAGTGGGGATTTAGGATACCAGGTTTCAGATCATCAGGTTAGATTTTGCAGGTCGTGAACCCTAACATCAGAGCGCTTGAAGACAATTTAAGCAACATGGCACGGATTGAAGAAAAGGAAGTGGAGGACATGAGGGCACTAAGAGAGGCAAAGAAGGAGGCAGACAGAATACTTAATCAAGAAATGAGGAAGGTCACAGACAGAAAAAGAGCCCTATAAGAGCATATCAAGATTCTCCAAGAAGACCAAGATGAATGGAAAGCACCATTGGCCGGGGTCGGGCGGACTTACTTGCTTCCCTCACGAGGGAGACGAGAGCACGGTAGACTACATTCTGAGCACCATCTCTGTAGCTTTGCTTATTCCCTCACTTAGTATTAGATGACGTCCACTCGGTGTTGCCCACATGTT
Source organism: Ceratopteris richardii (assembly GCA_020310875.1). Taxonomy (NCBI): domain Eukaryota; kingdom Viridiplantae; phylum Streptophyta; class Polypodiopsida; order Polypodiales; family Pteridaceae; genus Ceratopteris; species Ceratopteris richardii. The sequence goes on along the minus strand of CM035421.1, from coordinate 70,268,960 downwards.
TATCACATCACTTTCATCTCCTCTTCCATTATATCCCGCGTCATTCATTACGCCACACACCCTGACAAGGAGCTCCCCACCCGCGGACTCACCAGGATTGCATCTGAGAGCTCCAGACATTTGGCAAAGACAGGGCATTAGAGAGTATGGTATGCACAAACCTACCAATGGTTGGCAGACCATGACATGAGCATTGCTGACCTCCCCTCTTTTCAGTACGACCTCCATTCCCCCTACATTACCCTCTCTCGTTCAGAGAGGAACAAGATCATAGGTCAGGACCTACTTCAGATACACATCAGGGAGACATGGATAGCACCACAGGAGCCTCCTCCCACAAAGAGGCAACACTACAAAGAGCACTTCCTCACATTGACAGTGGATGGTTTCATCCAGAGACCACAATACATGGACACATACATGGCACCAACAGAGAGAGTAGCCATTGGGAATCTCATAGTACCGGCACACCAGCTCCAGATTGAGGCCGGGCGAGCGAAACACCAACGGGGACGAGAGATTATGCAAGATCTTCCGAGAGGTGGAGGACGAGGAGCACTACACATGTAGATGCCAGGCATATGAGGATATCAGAGACCGCTACCCACAGCTCTTTAGGGGACCCAGAGAGATCAGGGCATTGCTGGAGATGGAGGACCAGCGCTCCCTAGGTCGTTTCCTAGTAGAGCTCCAGTGCCTTCGTGCCTCACTTCTCCAGTGGATGGAGACACACCCAACCCTCCAGACTCATATTACAGATTTCTTCAGACCCACAGCCGCCCTGAAGCCCAGTCTGACGCAAGGTGTCACATAACAGAGAGGACAGAAGCTTAGACGACAGCGCCGACAACCAAGACCCCCACTCCGGACAGCCCGTCTCCACCAGAGAGAGATTCAGGCGATTCATGCACGCCATGACATGGAGATATGGAGACGTCAACAACGCATCCCTACCGATTCGGACGTGCAGACCATTGTGAGGCTCACTACAATGACCTACCCACCGATGCATTATATCCTACATCCACTCCAGGCATCTAGAGGGCTATGACTCCACCTACCCTCCCCTTCCTATGCATATCATATTTGTATCTCATCCCCTAAGCATATAGAGTGCATACCCATAGCACCCCACACCCTCGACGCCAGCTATTACCCCCTCCTTTTATACTTTGTTTTGTACTCATGTTTTTATTTTCTTTTTGGGATTACAGTGCATCGGATCATGCTAATGTATATGTTTTGTCTCATAGGCCGATTTTGGCCTCTAAAAGACGTTAAAATCTCTCTCTCTCTCTCTCTCTCTCTCTCTCTCTCTCTCTCTCTCATCTCTCTCTCTCTCTCTCTCTCTCTCTCTCTCTCTCTCTCTCTCTCTCTCTCTCTCTCTCTCTCTCTCTCTCTCTCTCTCTCTCTCTCTCTCTCTCTCTCTCTCTCTCTCTCTCTCTCTCTCTCTCTCTCTCTCTCTCTCTCTCTCTCTCTCTCTCTCTCTCCCCCCCTCCCTCCCTCCCTCCCTCCCTCCCTCCCTCCCTCCCTCCCTCCCTCCCTCCCTCCCTCCCTCCCTCCCTCCCTCCCTCCCTCCCTCCCAGGAGGGCCACCATTGCCGATCCCTCCCACACCGCGTCATGTGATATCCACCCTCTTCACGGCAGGCATGGTACGACGACAGGCCATCCATAGGCTACAGCATGGCCGTTCAGCAGACCACACGGGGCTACAGGGTGAGCACTTTATATACGCAGCAGATGTAGTCCCCCACCTGATCGCCCATCTCTTCAACCGTGCTTTGGTTGAGGGATTACCTGACTCATGGACTATGCATACTATTACGCCTATCCATAAGTCCGGCGATATGATGGATCCAGGGAACTACAGGACTATTATGATAGGCCATATCCTGGCCAAGATCTATGGGGCAGTACTAGAGGCAAAGCTCAGTACACACGCTGAGGCAACTGGGATCAGAGCACCCGGCCAGGCAGGCTTCCGCCGCACTTTCTCCACCATCGACCACATCTTCGTGCATCGTTGCTTGATTGAGAGAGCGAAGGAGAGGAAGCAGAGACTATATTGTTGCTTTGTGGATTTCCGAAAAGCCTTCGACATGGTTCCTCGAGAGAGACTACTACGGAGGCTCAAGGAGTTACAGATACCATCAAACATGCTATGGGCCATCCATGCTCTGTATGCATGAGTCACAGGCAGGGTACGCTGCCCCGGCGGCCTATCAGGCAGCCTTGTTAGCACCATTGGTGTGAAACAAGGTTGCCCTCTCTCACCCACTCTCTTCGGTCTCTACATCGACGAGATCACTGAGTATATACAGCGAGCAGGAGGGCTAGGAGGAGACCTCGGAGGTACGCCAGTACACATCCTATTATATGCTGATGACATTGTCTTGCTTTCAGAGTCACAGGAGGGGTTGCAGTCACATTTACAGGCACTCGATACCTTCTGCACGGAGAGAGGACTCACAGTGAACCTTGGCAAGACCAAGGTCATGATCTTCCATACCTCCAGGACAGTACGCCATCGTGCTTCTTTCACTGCAGCTGGAGGACAGATAGAGGTAGTGGACTCCTACGTCTACCTAGGTGTCACCTTCTCAGGCAACACAGGGCTATTCTCCATGGCACGGCAGCGAGAGATAGATTGACGCGAGGCTATGCGGCACTTGCAGGATTGGAGAGACGTTGCTTTCAGACACATTTTCAGGAGCCCCGGACTAAGGGGCGGCTCTTTGACACTCTAGTGACACCCGCATTGATGTATGCAGCGGCAGTTTGGGCACCTAGGATCACGGAGGCGATGTGGACGCAGATTAAGAGGCCCCAGGTCATCATGATCTCACGCTTGCTGGGCAGCAAGCCCTCCGTTCCACATGACATTATACGAGCTGAGCTTGGCACACCACCGATGCTAGTGGAGGCCCTCTTCCAGTTGGTGACCTTTATTCTGATGGTCAGAGAGCTCCCCACCAACCGACTCACCACGCTTGCATTTGAGAGCTCCAGACATTTAGCAGAGACAGGGCATGAGAGAGTATGGTATGCACAGACTTACCGATGGTTAGCAGACCATGGCATGAGCATTACCGATCTTCCCCCCTTTCAGTATCACCTCTCTTCCCCCACATTACCCTCTCTCGTTCGGAGAGGAATAGGATCATCCGTCAGGATCTACTACAGATACACGTCAGGGAGACATGGATAGCACCACATTAGCCTCTTCCCACAAAGAGGCAACACTACAGAGAGCACTTCCTGACTGTGACAGCGGATGGTTTCATTCAGAGACCACAATACATGGATACATACATGGCACCAGCTGAGAGAGTGGCCATTGGGCAGCTCAGAGTATCATCACACCAGCTTGAGATTGAGGTTGGGCGAGCGACACATACCCCGAGGGACGAGAGATTATGCAGGATATGTAGAGAGGAGGTGGAGGACGAGGAGCACTACACATGTAGATGCCACGCATATGAGGACATCAGAGACCGCTACCCACAGCTCTTCAGGGGGGGCAGAGAGATCAGGGCTTTATTGGGGACAGAGGACCAGCGCCCTCTAGGTCGTTTCCTAGTAGAGCTCAAGCACCGTCGTACATCACTCCTCCAGCAGCAGATGGAGATACACCTGGCCCCATCCCTCAGACTCATATTACAGATTTTTTCAGACCCACAGCCACTCGAGGACCCAGCTCGATGCGGGGTGTCACATTACACAGAGCAAAGGAGCTTAGACGACAGCGTCGACGACAAAGACCCCCACTCCGGAGAGTCCGTCCACACCAGAGAGAGATTCAGGCAATTCACGCACGCCATGACATGGAGATACGGATACGTCAGCAGCGCACCCCTATCGATCTGGACAATCGGAGCATTTTGAGGATCGCCATGATGCCTTACCCACCGATGCATTATATTCTACACCCACTCCAGGCATTTAGAGGGTTGTGATACCATTGAGCCTCCCATCCCTATGCATATCATATTTGTATCACATCCATTGAGCATATAGAGTGCATACCCATAGCACCCCACACCCTTGATGCCAGTTATTGTCCACTCCTTTTATACCCGTTTTTTGTACTCACATTTTATTTTCCTTTGGGATCACAGTGGATTGGATCATACTGATGTATATGTTTTGTCTCATAGGCCGATTTTGGCCTCTAATAGACGTTAAAAAGTCTCTCTCTCTCTCTCTCTCTCTCTCTCTCTCTCTCTCTCTCTCTCTCTCTCTCTCTCTCTCTCTCTCTCTCTCTCTCTCTCTCTCTCTCTCTCTCTCTCTCTCTCTCTCTCCACTTAGAGCCTGCTTAACAATCCATGCTCTCCTCAATCCCATAGAAAAATTGTACGAGTGAAGGAAAGAAGAAACAAAAGGGAAGGAAGTGTTCATGAGAAGGAAAGAATCAAGTTACTTGTAAGCAAGCAAGCCAACTTTCCACAATAGTCCACAATTTCATAGGCGACTAAAGAGAAGGAGACAACACTAAAATAATATGCAAACAATAATCTTTGTGATCATAGACTATATTATATGCACCTCTAGGAAGATAACATTCAAACATCTTATAAAATATATCATAAATCATCAAATATGAGTGTTACTTTGATGGGAGCATCAATACACACACAAACACACCATGAAATCATGCACTGTTTATGTATGTCTTATCAATCTTTGAAAATTCAATAGATATTCCAATGCAAATAAAAGATGGTACAAGTACTCACTTGAAGAATGTTTTTAATCAAGTACAATATGGCTGGTATAGGATAAACCTTCACCTCATCCCATGACATGCTTAGCCTGCAAACAACCAAATCTCTCTCTCTCTCTCTCTCTCTCTCTCTCTCTCTCTCTCTCTCTCTCTCTCTCTCTCTCTCTCTCTCTCTCTCTCTCTCTCTCTCTCTCTCTCTCTCTCTCTCTCTCTCTCTCTCTCTCTCTCTCTCTCTCTCTCTCTCTCTCTCTCTCTCTCTCTCTCTCTCTCTCTCTCTCTCTCCCCCCCCCCTCCCCCCCTCCCTCTCTCCCTCTCTCTCTCTCTCTGGAGTTAGGGAAGAAGGAAGTTAGGGAAGACCTGCAGAAAGAAGAGCTCACACGAGTCCAGGACACACTTGAGGAGGAGAGGCTTAGACACACTCGAAGACTTCACATTCGGATTACAGGCCTGCCCGAAGGGGTATCACCGGAGGCAGACGCCACTGACATTTGTCGTCTACTTGGATACGAGAGCATGCCCTACACAGACACATGGAGGGTCGGGAGGGATACATTGCGTTCGCGAGCACTCATCCTCAAGATGAGTTCCGAGGAGGCACGGACCGCCTTTTTTAGACGTCGATCAATACTACGTGGACTACCCGGCAGCACCCTCTACATGGACGAGGACCTCACGCGTATGCAGGTGGCACACCGACGCGATTGCATGCCACAGGTACTCCAGGCACGTCGAGAGGGGAGGAAGGCCTTTTACCGCGATGGTAAGGTCTTCATAGATGGACGCCCTATCAAATAGGGCCATGCGGCCTATGAGACATCACTACACAAGGAGATACCACTCAGAGGAGTGGTGTGGAACTGCAACGGGTCACTCTGGACGCGACCAGACAGAGTCGAGGAGATCCTCGCATCACATGACTTTGCGTGCATCACAGAGACACACAAGAGCCCAGAGAGAGGTCTACCACGCATTGCAGGTTTTCATTGGGAATCTGCATTCAGGACCACGACGAGACAGAGTACAGCACGAGGATCGGGAGGAGTGGCCATCGTATTTCGACAGGAGATACAGAGCCGGATCCATATTATAGGTAGAGATGAGGAGGCACGATACATGTGGGTTCGCATGGAGATAGCACAGGGTAGCTCGATTTACATTGCTATATGCTACTTCCCACCAGGCAGCTCTCGATACGCAGGACACGATCTGGGGGGACCGATCCGAGAAAGAGACTCACCATACACAGCACTTTCAGATGAGATACTACATTACAGCACACTAGGTGAAGTCTTCCTTATGGGGGACTTCAATGGCCGCACTCAGTCGCATCAGTGCGAGGCATACGACATGGATCACCCACATCTCATGAGGGCCAGAGACCCGGTTGAGATTAGCACCAGCAGGGTATCGGCAGATACGGGTCAGGACACCACCGGCTATGGCAGACATCTACTCGAGCTAGGCAGCCGACATCATCTCGTTATATATAACGGGATGAATCGTTGGCCAAGTTCAGGCGGACTTACTTGCTTCCCTCACGGGGGAGGTGAGAGCACAGTCGACTACATTTTGGGTACTACCTCTGGAGCTTCACTCATCCCTTCACTTAGTATTGGACGACGCCCACTCAGTGCTGACCACACATTTATCACATTCACACTCTCATCTCCGATTCCATTAGACCCTCCCTCACCCACTGAGATACATACCACGATACACTTCACACACGAGCTCTCACACGTTTATGCACACCATTTACACACCCGCCTACTCTCCCTCGATCCATTCTCACCTTTGGACACACTTACATCACATATCACCTCCATCCTACAGGACTCAGCTCTCCGAAGCTTCCCACACCGCACACATATGCACCCTCCACGCACAGGATCCATGCCCCAGAACCGTTGGTATGATGCAGATTGTCGTGAGCTGCGTAAACACCTACGGATTTTAGAGCATAGAGGAGATATTACACACACACAGGCACAGCGTCGCATGCAGAGCCTTACTCGCCGCAAACGGCGAGATTGGGAGGAGAGACAGTATTGGGATATTTACCATTTGCTCATGAGTCGAGACAGTGTAGTGGCATGGCGACATTTGAGAGAGAGGAGACAGCAGACACCTATCCAAGACCAGAGCACTTGGCATAGCTATGCACGGAGCCTATACGAGATCCCAGACTAGCCTCCCATTCCCAGACCGCAGAGCTCACGTCCTACTACCTCTGACTTCTTCACACCCACTATGGTGGGACGCGCTATTGCCCGGCCGCAGCATGGCAGGGCCCATGATCATTTCGGTTTACAGGAAGAGCACCTCATCTATGGAGGCACGACTCTCGCACCGCTCATTGCCCATCTCTTCAACCGTGCATTGGTTGAAGGGTTCCCAGACTCATGGACTGAGCACACCATAGTGCCCATTCATAAGTCAGGTGATACTATGGATCCAGCTACATACCGGACGATCATGATTGGCCCTATATTGGCCAAGTTATATGGGGCGGTACTAGAGACAGAGTTGAGTACTCTCGCTGAGAGGAAGGGCATCAGGGCTCCAGGACAGGCAGGTTTCAGACGAGATTACTCTACCATTGACCACATCTTCACTCTGAGATGCCTGATCGACCAGGCCAGGGTGAGGAAGAGGAGATTATATTGTTGCTTTGTGGACTTCCGCAAAGCATTTGACACTATTCCCAGGGATCGACTCTTCAGACGACTAGTTGACATCGGAGCTCCGGAGGAGATGATATGGGGGATCTACGCCTTATACGAGAGAGTATCTGGTAGAGTCAGATGTCCAGGGGGCTTATCTGATCCACTTGCTAGCACTATCGGGGTGAAGCAAGGATGCCCTCTCTCACCCACCCTCTTTGGTCTTTACATTGATGAGATAGTGGACTTCATACAGCAGCAAGGGGGAGATGGCATTGAGGTACACGGGTCCACTGTCCATATTCTTTTATACGCTGATGATATTGTATTGGTTTCAGAGTCTGCAGAAGGTCTACAGCATCATCTACACGGCCTAGATGACTTTTGCAGACACAGAGGGTTATCTGTGAACCTTGGTAAAACCAAGGTCTTGATCTTTCATACATCAGCACAGGTATGCAGACATAGTTTGTGCACAGCAGCAGGTGGACCGATCGAGGTGGTCGGATCATATGTTTACTTGGGGGTGACATTTACAGCAGCATCAGCCCGTGACCGCATTACACGTGGGTACGCAGCACTAGCTTTGATGGAGAGACAGTGCCACCAGGCATATTTTCAGGAGCCCCGCACAAAGGGGTGGCTCTTTGACACTTCGGTTACTCCAGCGCTCATGTATGGGGCAGCCATATGGGGACCAGGATTAGCTACATCAGTATGGACAGCATTAGAGAGGCCACAGATCCTCATGATTGCAAGACTTATCCGCAGCAAACCTTGAGTACCACATGATATCATTAGAGCAGAGCTCGCTGCACCACCGATGCTAGTTGAGGCACTATTCCAGACAGTATGCCTATTACACAGACTTCGGAGCATGGATACAGAGCGCATTGCTTATCATGCTTTCGAGGCATCACGTGATATGGCATTAGCACGCGACACCTCCTCATGGTATGCACAAACACGAGGGCTTGCCCACCATGGCTTTGACATAGACAGGCTACCACCACTACAGTACGACTCTCATGCACCCACCTACTCGCTCTCTCATCAAGAGAGGAATAGGATCATTCGTCAGGAGATATGGCATACATACATACAGAGGACATGGGTGAGCCCTAGGGGTACATTGCCACCGAAAATGCTCTACTACCGCGAGCATTTTCTACATATATCGGGCACGGGCTTCATCGAGATTCCGAGATACATGCAGATCTACCTTCCCCACCACCTACAAGTCGTCATTGGGCAGCTCCGGGTTTCATCACATCAGCTCGAGATTGAGAGGGGTCGGTCTAGGGGAGTCCCCCGTGAGGAGAGGTGGTGCCCAGTATGCCAGACAGAGGTAGAGAGTGAGGAGCATTTTGTTATCAGATGTCCAGCGTACTTAGACCTACGAGCACAGTTCCAAATCGAGGAGTCATTCCAGCTGTGCATGACTATGGGAGACCAGAGACGCTTGGGACGCTTTCTCACAGCAACATACGAGAGGCGAGAGCGGTCACTACAGCTCATACATCAGCCACGGGTGAGTACCCAGCAGACCATTACCCAGTTCTTTCAGCGAGTTGAGCTACATCAGAGAGGTCCATCTATAGGGCTCACACTCCACCAGGCAGCAGCACAGAGTGCACGGCGCCGACCACGCATGGGCGGATATCGTCGACCACGACTATATCAGGAGGATATCTCACGCATCAGGATTGCCTACGACCACATGATGGAGCATAGGCGTACCACCACCCCCTGGGTTGTCTTCCTTCAGGAGGCACTCAGACCACCACCGATGTACCACATACTACACCCACCTCCACCCATCACCAGTAGCTAGGGCGTTTTACTCACATTTTGGGATCCCCCATGTATTAGGTGGCCACTATCTGCAGAGTCAGAGCCACGTCTCCCCAGCCTTTTCCAGCCCTATATAGCTTTGTGTAGCGATATACTTTTTTATTTCACTTTATCTTCTACACAAGGTTACTACACTTGTACATGGTTTTTGTCTCATAGGCCAAGTTTGGCCTCCAGAAGACGTTAATATGACTTTCTTTCTTTCTCTCTCTCTCTCTCTCTCTCTCTCTCTCTCTCTCTCTCTCTCTCTCATCTCTCTCTCTCTCTCTCTCTCTCTCTCTCTCTCTCTCTCTCTCTCTCTCTCTCTCTCTCTCTCTCCTCTCTCTCTCTCTCTCTCTCTCTCTCTCTCTCTCCCCCTCTCTCTCCCCCTCTCTCTCTCTCTCTCTCTCTCTCTCTCTCCTCTCTCTCTCTCTCTCTCCTCTCTCTCTCTCTCTCTCTCTCTCTCTCTCTCTCTCTCTCTCATCTCTCTCTCTCTCTCTCTCTCTCTCTCTCTCTCTCTCTCTCTCTCTCTCTCTCTCTCTCTCTCTCTCTCTCTCTCTCTCTCTCCCTCTCTCTCCCTCTCTCTCTCTCTCTCTCTCTCTCTCTCTCTCTCTCTCTCTCTCTCTCTCTCTCTCTCTCTCTCTCTCTCCTCTCTCTCTCTCTCTCTCTCTCTCTCTCTCTCTCTCTCTCTCTCTCTCTCTCTCCTCTCTCTCTCTCCCTCCCTCCCTCCCTCCCTCCCTCTCTCTCTCTCTCTCTCTCTCTCTCTCTCTCTCTCTCTCTCTCTCTCTCTCTCTCTCTCTCTCTCTCTCTCTCTCTCTCTCTCTCTCTCTCTCTCTCTCTCTCTCTCTCTCTCTCTCTCTCTCTCTCTCTCTCTCTCTCTCTCTCTCTCTCTCTCTCTCCCCCTCCCTCTCTCTCTCTCTCTCTCTCTCTCTCTCTCTCTCTCTCTCTCTCTCTCTCTCTCTCTCTCTCTCTCTCTCTCTCTCTCTCTCTCTCTCTCTCTCTCTCTCTCCTCTCTCTCCTCTCTCTCTCTCTCTCTCTCTCTCTCTCTCTCCCCCTCCCCCTCCCTCTCCCTTTTATTATAGCCCCTTGAGGGCTTCCCCCCAAGTGGAATGTAATGTTTTGATGTACCTGATCGGTCCCATAGGTCGATTTCGGCCTCCCGTGGACGTTAATATATCTTTCTTTCTTTCTTTCTTTCTTTCTCTCTCTCTCTCCCCCCCCCCTCTACCCAGCAGACCATTACCCAGTTCTTTCAGCGAGCTGAGCTACACCAGAGAGGTCCATCTATAGGGATCACGCTCCAGCAGGCAGCAGCACAGAGAGAACGGCGACGACCACGCATGGGCGGATATCGTCGACCAAGACTATATCAGGAGGATATCTCACGCATCAGGACAGCCTACGATCACATGATGGAGCATAGGCGTACCACCACCCCCTTGGTTGTCTTCCTTCAGGAGGCACTCAGACCACCACCGATGTACCGCATACTCCACCCACCTCCCCCCATCACCAGTAGCTAGGGTGTTTTACTCACATTATGGATCCCCCCATGTATTAGGTGGCCACTCTGCAGAGTCAGAGCCATGTCTCCCCATCCTTTTCCAACCCTATATTGCTTTGTGTAGCGATATGCCTTTTATTTCATTTCATCTTCTACACAATGTTACTACACTTGTACATGGTTTTTGTCTCATAGGCCAAGTTTGGCCTCCAGAAGACGTTAATATGACTTTCTTTCTCTCTCTCTCTCTCTCTCTCTCTCTCTCTCTCTCTCTCTCTCTCTCTCTCTCTCTCTCTCTCTCTCTCTCTCTCTCTCTCTCTCTCTCTCTCTCTCTCTCTCTCTCTCTCTCTCTCTCTCTCTCTCTCTCTCTCTCTCTCTCTCTCTCTCCCCCCCCCCCAATGGCACAGGCAGCGAGAGATAGATCGACGCGAGGCTATGCGGCACTTGCAAGATTGGAGAGATGCTACTTTCAGGCACATTTTCAGGAGCCCCCGACTAAGGGGTGGCTCTTTGATACTCTAGTGACACCCGCATTGATATACGCAGCGGGAGTATGGGCACCAGGGATCACGGAGGCAATGTGGACACGGATTGAGAGGCCCCGGGACACCATGATCTCACGCTTGCTCCGGAGTCCGTAGCAAGCCCTCTGTCCCACACGACATTATACGAACTTAGCTTGGCATGCCACCAATGCTAGTGAAGGCCCTCTTTCAGCTGGTGACCTTTATTCTGAGAGTAAGAGAGCTCCCCACCAGCCGACTCACTGGGCTTGCATTTGAGAGCTCTAGACATTTGACAGAGACAGGGCATGAGAGAGTATGGTATGCACAGACCTACCGATGGTTAGCAGACCATGGCATGAGCATTAGCGATCTCCCCCCTTTTTAGTATGACCTCTCTTAGCACCATGGGAGCCTCTTCCCACAAAGAGGCAACACTACAAAGATCACTTCCTGACTGTGACAGCGGATGGTTTCATCCAGAGACCACGATACATGGATACATACATGGCTCCAGCAGAGAGAGTGGCCATTGGGCGAGTGGCCATTGGGCAGCTCAGAGTATCATCACACCAGCTCGAGATTGAGGTTGGGCGAGCAACACATACCCCCAGGGACAAGAGATTATGCATGATATGCCGAGAGGAGGTGGAGGACTAGGATCACTACACATGTAGATACCAGGCATACGAGGACATGTCACATCAGAGACCACTACCCACATCTCTTCGGGGGGCCAGAGAGATCAGGGCTTTATTGGAGAGGGAGGACCAGCTCCCTCTAGGTCGCTTCCTAGTAGAGCTCCAGCTCCGCCGTGCATCACTTTTCCAGGAGCAGATGGACATACACTTGGCCCCCCAGACTTCTACTACAGATTTTTTCAGACCCACAGCCACCCGAGGGCCCAGCTCGATGCAAGGTGTCACATTACAGAGAGCAGAGGAGCTTAGACAACAGCGCCGACGACCGAGACCCCCACTCCGGAGAGCCAGACCCCACCAGAGAGAGATTCAGGCGATTCACGCACGCCATGACATGGAGATACGGAGACATCAACAGCACACCCCTGTCGATCTCGATGTGCAGAGCATTTTGAGGATCGCCACGATGCCTTACCCACCGATGCACTATATCCTACACCCACTCTAGGCACTTAGAGCGTTATGACACCACCGAGCCTCCCCTCCCTATGCATATCATATTTGTACATCACCTATTGAGCATATAGAGTGCATACCCATAGCACCCCATACCCTTGATGCCAGCTATTATCCACTCCTTTTATATTCTGTTTTGTACCTACACTTTATTTTCCTTTTTGGATCACAGTGGATTGGATCATACAGATGTATATGTTTTGTCTCATAGGCCGATTTTGATCTCTAATAGACGTTAAAATGTCTCTCTCTCTCTCTCTCTCTCTCTCTCTCTCTCTCTCTCTCTCTCTAAAATAGACGTTAAAAGTCTCTCTTCTTCTTCTTCTTCTTCTTCTTCTCCTCCTCTCTCTCTCTCTTTCTAAAGATCCATGTCCCAAAACCGTTGGTATGATGCAGATTGTCAAGAGCTAAGGAAACATCTACAGATATTAGAGCATAGAGGGAATATTACATTCAAACTGGCACCGCGTTGCATGCAGAGCCTTACTCACCGGAAGCAACGAGAATGGGAGGAGAGACAGTATTGGGATATCTACCACTTGCTCATGAGTCTGGACAATGCACTGGCGTGGCGACATCTAAGAGAGAGGAGATAGTAAACACTCATTCGAGACTCGAGCACTTGGCATAGCTATGCACAGAGCCTTTACCACATCCCATATGAGTCCTCCCCCCCCCCCCCCCCCCCAAAATCTGAGGCCATAGAGCCCTACCCCACTACCTCTTACTTCTTCACATCCACTATGGTGAGCCGTGCCATTCCCCATCTACAACATAGCAAGGCCCATGAACAGTTCATGGTTACAGGCAAAGCATCTCATCTATAGATGCACGACTGCAGCACCGCTCATTGTCCACCTCTTCAACTGTGCAGTGGTTGAAGGGTTCCTTAACTCATGGATTGATCACACCATAGTGCCCATTCATATGTCAAGCAATGTTATGGATCCAACCACATTATTGGAGGATCATGATTGGCCCCATGTTGGCCATGTTATATGGGGTGGTACTGGAGATAGAGTTGAGCACTCTCGCGAGAGGAAGGGTATCAAGGCTCCAGGACAAGCAGGATTCAGACGAGATTACTCTACCATTGACCACATCTTCACTCTGAGATGCCTGATTGCCCAGGCAAGAGTGAGGAAGAGGAGATTATACTGCTGCTTTGTGGACTTTTGCAAAGCCTTCCACACAGTTCCCAAGGAGCAACTCTTCAGACATCTACTCGATATCGAGGCTCCAAAGGAGATGATATGGGGATCTACGCCTTATATGAGAGAGTATCTGATGTGGGGATCTACGCCTTCCCATGTCAGATGTGCACGCGGCTTATCCGACTCACTTGCTAGCACCATCGTGGTGAAGCAAGAATGCCCTCTTTCACCCACCCTCTTTGGTCTATACATTGACGAGATAGTGAACTTCATACGGCAGCAAGGAGGGGAGAGCATTGAGGTATGAGGACCAATATCCATCTTCTTTTATATGCTGATGATATTGTGCAGGTTTCAGAGTTTTCAAAAGGTGTACAACACCACCTACATGGCCTACACACCTTCTTCACACATAGAGAGCTATTTGTGAACCTTGGTAAAACCAAGATTCTAATCTTCCATACATCAGCACAATACGGCAGCAAGGAGGGGAGATCATTGAGGTATGAGGACCACTGTCCATCTTCTTTTATATGCTGATGATATTGTGCAGGTTTCAGAGTCTTCAAAAGGTGTACAACACCACCTACATGGCCTACACACCTTCTTCACACATAGAGAGCTATCTCTGAACCTTGGTAAAACCAAGATTCTAATCTTCCATACATCATCACAAGTGAGGAGATATAGTTCTTTCATAGGTGGACCCATCAAGGTAGTCAGATCTTATGTCTACTTGAGAGTGATATTCACAGCAGCCTCTCGGGTTTTCTTCATGTCTCTCTCATGTAGCTAGTGATCGCATCACACAAGGGTACGCAACACTACCTTTGATGGAGAGAGAGCGCCACTAGGCATATTTTTAGGAGCCCCGCACAAAAGGTGGCTCTTCAACACTTTGGTTACCCCAATGCTCATGTATGGAGCAGACCTATGGGGGCCGAGATTAGCTACATCAGCGTGGAGAGGGCACACATTCTCACGATTGCGAGACTTATCCACAGCGAGCCTTCAGTACCACATGATATCATCAGGGAAGAGCTCGTTGCACCACCGATGCTAGTAAAGGCACTCTTCTACACAACATGCCTATCCGGAGCATGGACACAGAGTGCATCACTTATCAAGCTTTCCCGGCATCAAGCGACATGGCACTATCGGGAGACACCTCCTCATGGTACTCACATACACGGGACTGGCTGGCCCACCATGGATTTGACATAGACAAACTACCCCAAGTGCAGTACGACTTAAATGGCACCCACCTATTCGCTCTCCCATCAGGAGAGGAATAGGATCATTCGTCAGGAGATATGGCCTACATACATACAAAGGACATGGATCAGCCTGAGGAATACATTGCCACCAAAAATGCTCCACTACCGTGAGCATTTTCTACAGATCATAGAACACGGCTTTATTAAGACTACTCAGTGGTACATGCAAACATACCTAGCACACCACCTTCGAGTCGTCATTGAGCAACTTCGAGTTTCACATGAGCTTGAGATCAAGAGCGGTCGGACGAGGGGAGTCCCTCGAGAGAAGAGGTGGTGCCCAGTATGCCATACAAAAATAGAGAGTGAGGAGCACTTTGTTACCTGATGCAGAGCATACTCAGGCCTACGAGCACAGTTCCACATAGAGGAGTCACTACAACTGTGCATGACCACTGGAGACCAACAGAGGTTGGGAGGCTTCTTCAGGACCGCGTACAAGAGACTAGAGCAGATGCTACAGCCCACGCATCAGACACGAGTGAGTACCCAGGAGACCATTACTTAGTTCTTTCAACGAAATGGGCCACATCATACAGGCCCACCTCCAGAGGCATAGGGCTCACACTTTGGCAAGCAACGCACAGAGAGTGCGACGCAGACCACATATGGTTGGATACTGACGACCACGACTATACGAGGAGGATATCTCATGCATCAGGATAGCCCATGACCACATGTTGGAGCAGAGCCGCACCACCATCAATTCGGCAACCTTCCTTCAGAAGGCACTCAGACCACCGCCGATGTACCACATACTCCACCCACCTCCACCCAATCAGTAATTAGGATATACATACACTCTCCCCATGGGTCCCCCCATATTAGGTGGCCATTATCTACCAAGTCAAAGCCACGTTTCCCCATGCACCACTACATTATCCCCACTACTCCCATCACCTGGCACACTATCCTTTGGTTGTTTCCAGCCTTTTTCAGCCTGCACAGTTTTGTGTAGTATTTTTCCATTTTATTTCTACACAAGGGTTACTACAGTTGTTCATGGTTTTGTCTCATAGGCCAAGTTTGGCCTTCGCAAGACGTTAATATAACTTTCTTTCCATCTTTCTTGTTGACATATTTAGGTCGTGATGTGTGTGAGCACTCTAGGACCGCCGGGGCACTTTTTTCCCTCTTTAGGAGGTTTTTTTCCCCCGACTTGTATATACGCCTATTGCCCTAATGGGCTACTTATCTTTGTACATTCTCTAGTAATACATTCAGTATTGTGTGTTGTGCTCCAAGCTTCTTCTTCTTCCTTGTGATGTTCGCGTGCTTCCGCAGACGTCTAACTCCAACAATTGGTATCAGAGCAGGTCGTCGCTTTATCTAGGGCAGAGTCGACACTCCTCCGTTTGCAGTCTCAGAATCGCACGAATTTTGGTGAGCATACTCAACGTGTTTTCCAGATCAAAACATCTTCGCTTTGTGATGCCGAAATCGCGATCTGAGCTCGTTTCGGCCTCTGAACGCACTGTCAGAGCGCTTGTGCAGGCTATTTCGTCTTTTTGTGCCAAAGGTATATACCAGTTTCTGTTCACCAGTATAAGTGTCTCGAAGTCTTCTACAGGTCTAGTGGAATTCGGGCAATTTTTTGCATCACTTCTCCAGGAGCAGATGGACATACACTTTGCCCCCCAGACTTCTATTACAGATTTTTTCATACCCTCAGCCACCCGAGGGCCCAACTCGACGCAGGGTGTCACATTACAGAGAGCAAAGGAGCTTAGACGACAGCGCCGACAACCGAGATCCCCACTCCGGAGAGCCCGACCCCACCAGAGAGAGATTCAGGCGATTCACGCACGCCATGACATGGAGATACGGAGACATCAACAGCGCACCCCTGTCGATCTCGATGTGCAGAGCATTTTGAGGATTGCCACGATGCCTTACCCACCGATGCACTATATCCTACACCCACTCCAAGCACTTAGAGCGTTATGACACCATCGAGCCTCCCCTCCCTATGCATATCATATTTGTACATAACCTATTGAGCATATAGAGTGCATATCCATAGCACCCCATACCCTTGATGCAAGCTATTATCCACTCCTTTTATATTCTGTTTTGCATCAAGGTATTTTAGTCGCCATCCATGGCTGAAAGCAGTGATGTATTCCGTATGTTGGGTGTTGAGGATAAGTTGGATGGTACCAACTACCCGTTATGGGCTTATATGATGCGACATGTGTTGGTTGCAAAAGGACTGTGGAACATTGTGCAGGGTGTCGAAAAACGTCCTATCACACCTGCAACTGTTACAATTGTAAGTACTGAAGATGATGCAGACAGTGTCGAAGATGATTATATTCTGTATATTCCTGTTCATGCTGCGGTTTCTGCTGCACCTACTGCAGAGCAGATTCGCTTGGATGGCAGAGATTCCCAGGCACATGCATTGATAGCTTTGTTTGTCAAACGTGCCATTATTCCTCACATTCTCTCTTGCAAAACAACTAAGGATGCTTGGGATACACTTACCACATTGTACCAAGCTAGGAATGAGACTCGTGTTGCTTACCTCCGAAAACAGTTGGAGAGTGAGCACATGAATGAAGGTGATTCTATGGACAGTTTGCTAATGAAGATCAAAGACTTCAAGGAACAGTTGATTTCTGCTGATGAGGTTATACCAGATAGCTCACTTGCGTAGACCGTTCTAAATGGTCTTCCTGATTCATATCAGAGTTTTGCTTCTACTCTTCGGTTGATGATGAAAGGCAATCCAAATGCCTTATCATTTGAGGAGTTAGTCTCTGTTTTGTTCCAAAAAGATCAGTCAAGGCAGAACAGGTCCATTATGCGAGCTACAGATCAAGCTTTCTCGGCTAGTCAGAAGAGCAAAGGAAAATGGAGCTCTTCAACTAGTAAGCAGAAATCTGCTAATTCTGCATATTCGAAGAAGGAAGATAAAGATGAGAAGAAATCAGAAAAGCAAAAATTGTTTTGTAAGTACTGTAAAGAGAATGATCATATCATAAAGAACTGTCCAAAACTGGCTGCTAAAGATGCAAAGAAGAAAGAGGCTAGAATGGTTGTTGCAGAGGCCTCTACACCAAAAACAGAGTCTGCTAATCTTGTGCAGGAAGAAGAATGGGCGTTTACTACTGTTTGCAGTTTTGACCCGTCTTCTCATTAGCAGTGCATGTCTGCAGTAGACTCAGATGTTTGATATTTTGACAGTCGGGCAACCAAACATATTACCTCAGAGCGCCGTTTCTTCTCTTCACTCGAGCCTGCCCCTACAGGGAATACTATTACATGTGCCAACAAGTCCTCTTTATCCTGTTATGGGAGTTGGTAAGATCATTTTGACTACTGCTGACGGTAGTTCATTCACTTTGTCAGATGCTTTATTTGTGCCAAGGATGAAGAAGAACCTGTTATCAGTTTCTGCATTAGCCAAGATTGGCTTGGTTTGGTTGTGAAATTTGTTGATGACAGGTGTACAGTTCATGATTTGTCAAATGGGGATGTGATTATTGCTTCTGGCATTTTATGTCGTGGGCTGTATAAGCTCATAGACTATGAAAGATCTATAAATGATTTGGCATGTGCAGTGAATGATTCTCAGGCTATGTCAGATGCAAAGCTTTGGCATGCACGCTTTGGTCATCTGAATTTTGCTAGTTTACTACGCCTGCAGAAATCTGAAATGGTGTCCTCTTTGCCCAAACTTGAGGCACCTGGAAAACATGTTTGTGAAGGCTGTACTTTGGGCAAAATGGAGCGTTCGTCCTTTCCAAAAGATGGTTCAGTTCGGGCTACTCAAAAATTGCAGCTTGTACATAGTGATGTCTGTGGTCCTATGCAGACACCTTTTGGGAATTATCTTTACTTCGTGACTTTCATCGATGATTTTTCCAGGCATGCATGGGTATATCCATTGAAGGCAAAGTCCGAAGTGTTCATGTGCAGACCTTGCGTGATAGCAAATTAGATGCACCTATGTCATATCGTACTCGATCATGCTCTCATAGTGCCTCTTTTGCATCAGATTGCTATGCTATGGCTGCATCTAGTCTCTGTGATGAGAATGAGCCTGTTTCATTTGATGAAGCACAAAATTCAGAAAATTGGATGGCTTCTTTGCAATCTGAATATGATGCAATAATGAAGAATGGTACTTGGTCTTTATGTGACTTGCCTCTTGGCAAGAAGGCCGTTGGCACTAAGTGGGTATACAAGCTGAAGCGTAAACCTAATGGTACAGTTGATAGGTATAAGGCTAGGCTTGTTGCAAAGGGTTATGTGGAGGAAAGAGGCATTGATTTTGATGAGACCTTTGCACCTACATGCCGCATGACTACTGTTCGGAGCATTTGTGCACTTGAAGCCCATCATGGTTGGCATGTACATCGGTTGGACATTAAAACTACATTTCTGAATGGTGACTTGCATGAAGAAGTGTATGTTTTTCAGCCCCGTGGCTTTGTGCAAAAAAGGCATGAAAACAAGGTGTGCAGGTTAAAGAAGGCATTATATGGTTTAAAGCAAGCACCACGTGCTTGGTATGAGAAGATACATGTCATGGACAAGGAAACCATCTAAACCTTTAAATTCCATGTAAATTTCTATATCTCATGATTAGCTTAGAGTTTGGAGAAACTAATGCTTCTATTGCGTCCGGAACATGCAAAAACCCCAAGATCGACTGTCTATTTGCTGAATTCTGACACTTGGAGGTCCTGATTCAAATCGATGACATCATGATGACATCATCAAGTCGCAACCGCCCTTGGGAACTGCCCTTGAAAACCTATATAAGGAGGGGTTGGCCACATTCATAATTAGTCTTGCCAATACAAGTCTTGGGAGCTCAAGGAGACGTGACCACCAAGTAAGTACTCTCCAAGTTCTAGTTCCTGTTCTTGTATTGTTCCTTGTTCAAGTCCTGTCTAGTCTTGTATCCACGACATCTAGTCTTGTCCTCTTCTAATCTCGTAGTACGAGATCTTGTCGAGTTCTTTCTTGTATCTAGCTCATCTCCCAGAAGAGAGTTCTTGTAATCCAGACATCTTGTCTCATACTTACGATCCCGGGTTGTGGGATCTCCTGTATCATCTCTAGTCCAGTTTTCCATACCTATTGGTCTCGGGTTGTGGGACGTCTTGTATCATGTCCATCTTCTTGTATTATTTTCCTTACGTGGGTGTTCTTGTAATCATAAGTGTATTTCGGAAATCTTGTCTACTGTAGTTAGAGAGCACAATCTAGTGCTCCCCAGACATTTTGGCAAGACTACCTTCATCAAGACCAAGAACCATGGAGATTATTTGAGAAGAATTTTTTCTGCACTTAAAGTAATTCAACAACAAGTCCAAGAGATACAAGAGAACCAACAAAGGATTCAACAACAGAGTATTCAAGATTTAATCACAGAACTTCAGAGGCAAATCCAAGAGAAGCAGATCATTATTACTCAATCTTCTTCAAGTACCCCCATGACAACTAACATGAAGAAAAGTCCAAAAGTGAGCATGCTTGAGAAATTTGATGGGACAAGATCAAAGTTTCGAGGATTTGTGCAACAAGTGAAGCTATTCATAAGGATGCAACCAGATAGGTACCCTGATGATGCTTCTCAAGTAGGACTCATAGGAACTCTATTATGTGGTCCTGCTCTTTCATGGTTTGCACCTATCCTTGAGAAGGACATGGATATTTTGCATGATTTCAAGGCCTTTATTCAAGAGTTCACATCCTAATTTGGAGATACCAATTGTTCACGTGTTGCCGAAACAAAGCTAAGGAAGCTACATCAAGGAAATAGGCATGCATCTACCTATCCATCGGAATTCAGACAAATCATTTGTGACCTCACATGGCATGAGGATTATTTTATCAACCAATTTTGATGGGCTTACGTGATGATGTTAAGGACCTCATGCTAACCATGCCCAAGGTAAATACTTTGAATGAATTCATGAATCAAGCAATTGAATGTGATAATAGGTTGTTCGAGAGAAAGCAAGAGAAGAAGACTTCTATTAGAGATCGAGAATACAACTTTACTTCTATTCCACAACAACATATGCTCGAGGAAACGCAACCAGAACCCATGCAATTGGATCACATCATGGTCATACGACATACAACAAAGGAAAGACAATATCGAAAGGATAATGGATTATGCTTTTATTGTGGAGAGCATGATCATATGGTATTCAAATGCCCTAAGAAAAAGAAACAAGTTGGGATTAGAACTTCCACAATCACCATCCCACATCAAAAGGACCATCATCAGAGTCAAAAGAATAATACAATTCATCATGAGAATCATACCCTTGATTCTATACCTGGATATACTACAAACCCTTTCCGATTTCATCATGGATATCCATCATCATCTTGTTCCAGTACCACATATCAAGAACTCTACAAAGACCACGAGTTATGAAGATTCAAGTCCTAAAAGATCTCAGAGTCACATAACCGCTCCTCGTGGAACTCGTCGCTTGAGGGGGAGGTGATGTCATGGACAAGGAAACCATCTAAACCTTAAATTCCATGTAAATTTCTATATCTCATGATTAGCTTAGAGTTTGGAGAAACTAATGCTTCTATTGCGTCCGGAACATGCCAAAACCCCAAGATCGACTGTCTATTTGCTGAATTCTGACACTTGGAGGTCCTGATTCAAATCGATGACATCATGATGACATCATCAAGTCGCAACCGCCCTTGGGAACTACCCTTGAAAACCTATATAAGGAGGGGTTGGCCACATTCATAATCCAGTCTTGGGAGCTCAAGGAGACGTGACCACGAAGTAAGTACTCTCCAAGTTCTAGTTCTTGTTCTTGTATTGTTCCTTATTCCAGTCCTGTCTAGTCTTGTATCAAGGACATTTAGTCTTGTCCTCTTGTAATCTCGTAGTACGAGATCTTGTCGAGTTCTTTCTTGTATCTAGTTCATCTCCCAGAAGAGAGTTCTTGTAATCCAGACATCTTGTCTTATACTTACGATCCCGAGTTGTGGGATCTCCTGTATCATCTCTAGTACAGTTTTCCATACCTATTGGTCTCGGGTTGTGGGACGTCTTATATCAGGTCCATCTTCTTGTATTATTTTCCCCACGTGGGTGTTCTTGTAATCATAAGTGTATTTCGGAAATCTTGTCTACTGTAGTCAGAGAGCACAATCTAGTGCTCCCCTGACAATACATGCCTATCTGATTACACATGGTTATGAGAATAGTCCAACTGAAAGCACCTTATATGTTAAGCGTGCTAATGATGTGCTTCTGATCATTGTTGTCTATGTTGACGACATGCTGCTCACTGGTCCTATTGAAAAGAATATTGCTGATTTTAAAGCTGATTTACATGCCTCATTTGAGATGTCTGATTTGGGGCATTTGCATCACTATTTGGGCATTCAGTTTATGCAAGTTGATGGTGGAATGGCTTTGTGTCAAACGAAATATATTGACACATTATTGCAGCGTTTTGGCCTTGAAGACTATAAGCCTATTGCCACTCCTATGGAGACAGGTTTACGATTGAGTCTTCATGATGCCGGAGATGCATTTGATGTTGTCCTCTATCAACAGGCTGTTGGATGCCTGATTTACTTATGCATTACTAGGCCAGACATTCAATTTGCTATCTCACAGATGAGCAGGTTTATGCATTGCCCAGGTGTCAAGCATTGGAAGGCGGTTAAGCGCATCTTTCGCTACTTGAGTGGTACTCGGCTACTTGGGTTGTTTTATCCCAAGAGGGGATCACTACCGCCAAATTTGCATGCTTTTTCTGACTCAGAGTGGGCTGGTTGCTATGACACTCGTGTGTCCACTAGTGGCTTTTGCTTCATGCTTGGTAGCTCATGTATATCTTGGTTGAGCATGAAGCAGCCTACTGTGGTCACTTCCAGTTGTGAGGCTGAGTATAGGGAAGCTTTCACAGCTACTGTTGAGTGTGTGTGGCTCAGACGCCTCATGGCTGATTTGGGTGTTGGTCAGTCTTCTGCCACAGGTCAGAGCGCATTGGAAGTTGCGAGGAACCCTGTGTTCCATGCTCGCACTAAGCACATTGAGGTGCATTATCATTATGTCAGGGAGAGGTTCTGTGCTGGGAGATCAGCTTGGCATATGTGCCCACGCAGGAGAACATTGCAGACCTTTTCACGAAGGCTCTGCGCAGGGAGAAGTTTGAAGCTTTCCGAAAAGCTTTGGGCTTACTTCCTTTTGTGGAGTGATTTCCACATAGCTTGGCACTTCCTTATACATGAGTGCCAGCTACTTGTTCACCGCATCACTCCCATGGGGGATTTGTTGATATATTTAGGTAGTGATGTGTGTGAACACTCTAGGACCGCCGGGGCACTTTTTTCCCTCTTTAGGAGGTTTTTTTCCCCGGTTTGCATATACGCCTATTGCCCTAATGGGCTACTTATCTTTGTACATTCTCTAATAATACATTCAGTATTGTGTGTTGTGCTCCAAGCTTCTTCTTCTTCCTTGTGTTGTTCGCGTGCTTCTGCAGACGTCTAACTCCAACATTTCTTTCTCTCTCTCTCACTCACACACACACATGCACCCCTCCTCCCACATGCCTACACACCAACAATCTCTCTCTCTCTCTCTCTCTCTCTCTCTCTCTCTCTCTCTCTCTCTCTCTCTCTCTCTCTCTCTCTCTCTCTCTCTCTCTCTCTCTCTCTCTCTCTCTCTCTCTCTCTCTCTCTCTCTCCCCCTCCCCCCCCCCTTCCCCCTCTCCCTCTCTCTCTCCCTCTCCCTCTCCCTCTCCCTCCTGCCCCCCTCTTCCCATCAGTTGTCTCCCCCGCTTGGAGACCTGTACCCCATCGCTAAGCTCTCTGCAGAAACCCTAACGTGCTGCTTGCTTCACCCCCCCTTGCACTCTCTTCCCCCTCGTCACCGAGCGCATGCCCAAAAACCCTAATGCGCCACTTGCTGCACCTTCCCGGGCAAGGCCGGGTTCAGACAAGCCTTTTCCACTATCGACCATATCTTCATCCTGTGTTGTCTCATTGATGGGGCAAAGGCAAGGAAAAAGAGGCTTTATTGTTGCTTTGTGGACTTCCACAAGGCTTTTGATATGTACCAGAGTGGTGCCGCCAATGTGGTGGTTGATGCCTTGTGCAAGATTTGCTCCTTTCAAAGCATCTATTATACTTGAGAGATCAAGTATTTGTCCATACCTTTTCACACGTGTGTAACTTTTGATTATTGCTTACATAATACATTTATTTAACACTCTACTCATGTGCCTTTTGTTTTATGTGTTTAATTTGACACAGGTCTCCGGCTTTCGTATGTCTTGACTCTTGTTTCACTAAAGTAAAGGAGTATTACTTTCTTTTATCTTGCTGACCTAGGTAATAATATGAGGCATGGTGGTACTATGGGATTAGTTATGCACTTCGCTGCCTTTTTAAAACTATTGTTGGGCCACCCGTGTAAGTCTACCATAATGAAGGTAGAAGTATTGGAAGATATGAAGAGGAAAGCTTTCCTTCATAAGGCAAGACGGTTACAATAGTGGGCATGATACAAGGATGAATAGAGGCTTCCATGTAAAAACATAAAATTCTCTCCAGATGGATAAAATTCTCGAATTTTGTTTTAGGTTTGAACGAACCAAACGAATTAAATGATTAATTCCCGAATTAATTCTCTTGTTCATACTATGTGCAGCACAAAATCCGGAGACATGCTTTTTGAGTTTATTTTTGTTTGTTTATCAAGGCAACACATAGCCTATATAAAAAAAAGGCTATGTCATGGGCACTTGGATTATCACTTTTTTGGAGATCTTCATGAGCTAGGTTTGGAGAAGGAGGTCCCTTCAACTTAGAGGAGGTGGAGTTGTGTTTTCTTCATCATCTTCAAGGTGTGCCGCAGTTTATATCTATTTGAAGGAGTTCATACTTCAGCCTTGGAGGTTTTGGAGTTATTGGACAGCTTGTACTTGAGTGTATCCTCTATGCTATCTTGTAACTTCAATCATGGAATGTAATGAATATAATTGGAGCTTGGCTCTTTACATCTCACTCATGTGTTGATTTCTCTTCATGATGTCTCTATTTTCTCTTTGTCTCTAAATTGATTGGGGACATAAAAACAAACATTTCCTTTTGCTGTTGTGCTTTTATTATTATTATTATTTTAATTTATTATTTATAAACATATGTACACAAACACACATATTTACACACACATTCACTTATTAGCACATACAAAGTAGACATCACTTCACACCCATTCACATCACATAACCACATACAAAATACATATACATTTAGCGGACACATATTCAGATTCATTTACACTAACAAACATATATTCGCTTACTTTCATATACATGTTCACTTCACTAAAGATGTGTTTGTTTTGCTGCAGGTACAATTTTCATTTAGAAATCATTTTATCTGACATCAAATAATACATGGAAAGCCATATTACATGTTCTTAAAGTCGAGGTGGTTTTAAAGAGATTCTTGTGTTTCCATGTGTGGACATGACACATTGCAACACTGTGGAACCTCTACAACCCAGCAAAACACATCAGCAAACTTCTCTTTGAAAATTTCACCAGCAACAGCTCCCAGTGAAGTAAACATGCAGCTAGATAACCTGTCAAACAGTAGCACCTCCACTCAACTTGAAGAAAATCAACCACAGAAAACTCTTCTTCACATTTGCCACCAGTCAAATACCATGTCAAGTTGCAGGGTGGTAGACTGGAAAAGACCTGCATGCTAATGGGCAAAAGCCAAGGAAGAGCTGGGCAGAGTTAGAGAGAAAAGATTAATGATCCTGAAAACGGACACAACAAGCTGCAAACACAAGCCGATGAATGTCCAGTGCATCAACTATACTACTTGCCCTATCTATGGTCACTGATACAATGTATGAGTAGCCTTGCATGCATTTATGTGTCAAGAAAATCAATTGGTCAACTTTT
Source organism: Ceratopteris richardii (assembly GCA_020310875.1). Taxonomy (NCBI): domain Eukaryota; kingdom Viridiplantae; phylum Streptophyta; class Polypodiopsida; order Polypodiales; family Pteridaceae; genus Ceratopteris; species Ceratopteris richardii. The sequence goes on along the minus strand of CM035421.1, from coordinate 70,243,210 downwards.
TTAGGCCCACGGCTAGAAAAATTGGATAAATATGCTGGGGCCCCCAAGTGGGAAAACCTTGTGGAGTGACCCAAAATTCTAGAAGTCTGAGTCCTGGGAATATAGGCTATAGAGGCTATGATTTGGCTAAGAAGACCTAAATATTCACCTCACAAAGCCAGACACCACCACAAAACACCTCTCAGTCCCTAGCTAAAAAGCTCTGAGATATAGCAGTTTTTTTCAGAAGACGTTCATACATTCAAAGTCTGAGCAAGGATGCTATGGAAGCATTCGGGCCTTTCCAGCAAAATGGAACCCTCACTATGGAGTATAAATGCAACCACCATGCAACAAGATTTCTTCTTATACTCCAACATCTCCAAGGATTTGTATATACACATTCATGCCGGGCTCTTAAGATTATCAAGATATTAGATTCTGATATCACATGAATGTACCATTTCTTTGGTTGTCTGAGGCAGCAAAGAGCTAATAAGCACTAGAACACCATTGATAAAGAAGTATCAGTTCAGATCACGGTCACAGTGGCAAACATGCTAAGAGAATATGAAAAAAATGCAAACCTTTCAAAACCACTACAAAGAAATAAATTATACCAAAAGCATAAGAAGACAGAAATTGGAGAGGGGGGAGACAAAGGGGGGTCTTGGGGAAAAAGCCAAGGGATGTAGGGAAAGAAAATGTGGGTTCGGGGTCAGAACATTTACAAATTTCCAGATCTCTTCTACTTGGAACAAATCTAAGACCTGTGGATAGGAACAAAACCTGTTATCTTCATTGACTCCATCCTTACGCCAGGTCTGAAATAAGGCTCCCACTGAGATAATGCATTTTAATAGCTCTACCTGAAAACATTTAGGAATAGAAACAGCAAGGTATCATCATCTAAACACAAATCCTAGACAAAAGTCCAATGAATCACCAAAACAGACCATAAAATTGGCAGTTGTAACACTGTAATCATAGCCTCCTGCCCTCTTGGACCATGCAATCAGGATACCTTGAGAGCTTGTTAAAATTGTCAAAGCAAATGTCACTAATGATCTGTTGCAATTTACATGAAACACACCAGCACACATCAATCCTGTGATAATTTTATCGTAGTCTGTCAGTTTGCATAAACTAACAGTCACTTTAAATTCAAAAAATATACTTACTTTCTCCTCCACTCTACAGTTTTTGGACTAAAATCCTTCACATTTGCAATCAAGGGCATTGTAACTACACAGAAACAAACCAATAGATCAAACATGTGCATCTAATAGAAAAAGTCCAGAAAATCTCAATTCTTTGACATGAAATGAAAATTCCCTACATATCTGCATGATTACAAATATGATGTATCTATCTGCCCATGAATCCTTGATTATTATCTATGAAAAATGATGGTCGTACTGTGCTGTACTCGCATGCAGATCTGCTTGTACATAATCGTAATTAGAATGAGTGTGACTACTGTATTCACGTCAATCTTCTGAGTCATCAGATGCATACATAGGTTTACTTTGAGCTGCTGGATCTTGGTCATCTGACTCATCTCCACAGAAATCAACAGGTTACAGGTCATGCAGATGATTATTGTTAGTATAATTTGGTAGTGATGCGTGTGAACACAAGACTGCTGGGGCACTTTTTTTCCCTCTTTAAGAGGTTGCCCCGTTGCATATACGCCCAAAACCTTAAAGAACTACTTATCTTTGTACATTGCACACTTAGTAATTCTCTGTGTTGTGCTCCTAAGCTTTTGCTTCTTCCTTGTGTTCCTCGTCTTGTTTGTGTATGTTCCTGATCCCCAAACTCCAACAAAATACAATTAGAGCCAATTGGTATTAGAGCAGGTTGTTGCTTCCTAAGGTGCATCACAGGCACACCCCCTCACTTTGTCACATTGCAATAAAATTTGGTGAGCATACTTAGGGCCGTATATACTTCAAAACTTAATATAAAGATTTGAATAACCCAAACATCCATTTGAGCTTGTTTCAGCCCCCGAAAGCACTATCGCAATGACTTTGCAAGCACTTTGGTCCTCTTGTGTCAATTTTTGTTTGGATTTCTATCCACCAATACAAGTGACCAAAGTCTGGTACAAGTATACTAGAGCTCCACTCGGTAATTCTATTCAACTTTTTTGAAATACAATCAATTTTTTGCATCAAAGTACAATCAATGGCCATGGTTGAGAACAATGATGTATTTCTCATTTTGGTTGTTGAAGATTAGTTGGATGATTCCAACTACCCATCATGGGCATACATGATGCACCATGTATTGGTTGCAAAGGGACTATGGAATATTCTGCAGGGTGTTGAAATACATCATGTCACATCTATAAATGCTTAAAATATAGTTGATGGAAGTGGTGTTGAGTATGTTGCAAATTCGAGTTATGGTCAATTCCTCTTTCATGATCTCTGACAACCCAGATTTCGACTATCATGAACACTATGAAGATCCCACCCAATGCAAAGCAACTTCAATGGGATGGAAGAGGAGCATCGGCTCATGCCTTGATTGCTTTATCTATCAAGCATGCCATTACTCCTCATATTCGCTCATGTTAAAAAAACTAAGGACGCTTGCGATACTCTTGCCACATTATTTCAGGAAAGACACGAAGCTCATATTGCTTACCTTTGAGAACAATTTGAGAGTGACCATATGAATGAAGGTGATTCTATGGACAGTTTGCTCATAAAGATAAAAGACTTGAAGGAGAAATTAATTGTTGCATATGAAATTGTCACATTGCTCAATTGTGCATAT
>CM035421.1:70162941-70237941 GCA_020310875.1 Ceratopteris richardii | reverse complement strand
TATATATATATATGTGTGTGTGTGAATATATATATATATATATATATATATATATATATATATATATATATATATATATATATATATATATATATATATATATATATATATATATATATATATATATATACCTTCATAAGTTCAAAGTGGACCAATATAGACATCAAATATACAAACAAGAAAGTAAACCAATACAAAAAGAGCCACACTAAAAATAATCATCAATATTTAAGTTTTTAAAATATATATGTATATATATAAATCAATTAGAAAATTAAAAAATAAATTAATTAATTAATTTAAAAATAATAATAATAAAAATAAATAAATGAATAAAAATAAAATTATATATCTAAATAAAAATAAAATTATGAAATAAAATAAATAATAATAATAATTACACACACACACACATATATATATATATATAAGAAAAATAAACAAAAACAAAAACAAAAACAAAACAAAAAGTGCATCATCAACTTCTATGTCTGTCCAAAACAAGAATATCAAAATTGAACTCTATCATGCATAGCTTGGACAAATAGCTATGACATCCCTACTCACGTCATCAGTGCTGTAGAGTAGGTGCAGACTTTAATAAAGAGTCTTTCTAAATAAAGATCTCTAACAAAGTCAACGAACTTAGTTTCTATCACTTTCGGAAGTGACGGGTGAACTCAACCATGATAAAGTCTTGCATAAAGAACAAACAAATAATAAAAAGAAAGAAATTAAAATAAAAATTATAAAAATTAAAATTCTGTTAGATATGCTCAGTACTCCACCCTCAAGTGACCACAAATGATCCATGGTGCTCTAAGTTGTAAGGTCCCCATTATGAGGAGAAGCCATTGTGAGAGCCCAGACATTTGTGGAACCTTAACTTCCAAGTTAGATGAGGTCTATGTGTGACCGTTGATGGTAATAAATGATCTTTGTGAGCTAGCCATTAGGTTAGGTAGCACATAAACTTCCGGGCCATTGGATTTCCATTCAAGGCGAAAATAGAGGCCTTGTGGCGTTGTGTGGTTTCCCCATGGAACCTTAATGGGGGGAGTGCAAAGGCGGGGAGTGCAGAGGGGGGCTTGCCCCCTTCTGTGGGGTCAGGGGGGCTATCCCCCTGGCATGTAGGGCCGAGACGATAGGACTTTTGGTCGTAGACATATTGTCAGATTGTATATTTTACCTACTATTTTGTATCTCCCGACTACATTTATCTACACCAACTCCCCTTGTAAAAGCTATATAAGCATGGCCCAAGTTGAGCTTTACAAAGCATTGTGCACTAGTAAGCCCTTCATCTAGAGTCCATCTAGATTGCCATCTAAGCTCCACATTGGGAGCACTCAGGTGGAAAGCAACATCGTTGTAACTTCACTACTCTTGGCAATCTGAGAATTTGAATACTCTATCTCTCAGTCTATGTCTATCTTCGTCTTCGTTTTTCTCTCAACTCTGTCTACTAGTCTATTCTATTGTGATGTTATTTTCTTACAACTTCGGTATGTGTTTCTAACATTGGAGTCCTATTCAAGTCCATTACTCGGGTAAGACCTTTTAGACGCGTCCAGTTGCAACTATAGGTTTAACCAAAAGGAGGAAGATGAAATAGCTAGGCAAATATAAACCTATCTTGAGAAGGTATTTATTGAGCCAAAGGACTCTCCATAGGTCACTCTTATTCTTCTTGCGAAGAAGATATAAACCTATCTTTAGAAGGTATTTTTGAGCCAAATGACTCTCCATAGGTCACCTCTTACTCTTCTTGCGACGAAGAGAGGGATCTACTCTTGGATTTACTAGAAGGGTCTAAGTAAGTTACCATCAAGAACAAGTACCCATTACCGAAGATGGATGACCTCATAGATCAACTCTCGGGTGCTCCATATTCCACCGAGGTCGATCTTAGATCCAGTTACTATCAAATACGAATATACTACGATGATGTCCCAAAGACTATGTTTTGGACACAGCAAGGACAATATCCGTTCTTCATCCTTCCCGTTTGCTTGTCCAATGCACCTTCCATCTTCATGGAGATGATGAATGATTTGTTTCATTCATATCTAGGGAAGTGGGTAGCAGTGTTCCTAGACTATTCTTGGTGTATAGCAAGGTGTTGGAGGCTCATGACTATATGCAGAACAGAGTAAGTGTGAATTTTCCAGCACTCAGCTACTTTATCTAGACCATATCTTTTGTTCCATGAGCCATTTATAAGGCTGGTGAATTCTCTCTAGATACAGATCAACATGTCTTAAACTAGACATGCGTATCCAATGTTTTACTGAAAAGATCAAGAATGGAGGAGTGGAAATACAAAGGACGTTCCCAATGAGAAAGGGTGTGGTATTCATTGGACTTCCTATCGATACATAAGACGAGACAAGGTGCAGAAGAATGGCTTAGTTGATAAAAAATAACGAAAATGGAATTGGCAAGCCAATGGAAAGAAAGAGTCTTATATGATACTGCTGGCTTCAGGCGCGCTATCAGAGACAGCATTTTCATGTTTATCAGTACATACTTCTGTCACTCAATGTACTATACTCAATGAGCCTCCCACAGACTCTCGATCAAAAGTAAAAATGTTTGTCTTACGAGCTGAAACATATTTTTTGTTCCATGAAAAAGCCATTTACAAGGCTAATGAATCCTCAGAAAAAGATGGCATGCCATGGATCTAATTATCTCTAGATACAGAGCAACATGTCTTAAACTAGACATGCATATCAAATGTTTTACTGAAAGGATCAAGCACAGAGAAGTGGAAATACAAAGGACGTTCCTCACCCAAATGAGAAAGCGTGTGATATTCATTGGAATGAATAACTAAATAACTAGAAACATCAGTACGTACTGATAGAATCGAACCTTCATGTTCATCATCCAGCTTTTTCGGAAGCCCTTGCATGCTGGAAACCATTGCCTCTTCATATTCCTGGTCTGGGGAAGCAGACGTAGCAGGAATGGCCATCGCAGCAGAAAAAGCTTGATCTCGAGGCTTCCTGTGATCCATTGCTGTCTGCGAACTAGTAATACCTTCGTTAAATTAAAGAGCACATACTTTGAACTGCTGCATTCCCACCGACACAGATCTAGTAAGCTCACTCCAGTTTCCAACTAGCTTGGAGGGCTGTCCACTGTAGAGAGTGTGCATGTCTGAACTTCGTTAAACATCGGTGCTCTAAGCTCTTAGCGACAAGTGTAGTACCAAACGTAGTGGTGTTTAGGCGCCTCTAGTCCAATAATAGTGAACAATTTTTTTATTTTATTTTATTATTTTTTATTTTTTTTAATAAATGGAGGTTCGGCCTAGGCCTACTCCCCCGGACTTTAACTTTGAAATTGCAACTGTACAAGGAAGGGCATAGAACCCATGGGACCCCCCTTATCCCACAAGAACAGGGGTTTACAAGACTGGGTTAAACGGCGGTCAACACTACCGCAGGGATAGACAAACGGTGGCACTCAGCCACAATGCAACATCATTCCAGATTACATGTCCCTTGCATGTTGCTGCCAGGGATTGAACCCTCGCCCCCGCCTCAAGAGGTGAGAGGCCCAACCACTAAGCCAGCGAACTGGGACAAATTCTTAATCCATTGATTAGTGTGAGCATTGATTAGTTGACAATATGACATGGTAGTAAGTCACATGCTCATTTCTATTTTTTTTCAAAGAGACATGAAACGATCACCATGTTCATGTGGAGAGTTGAATATATATATGGGGTTTGTATATGGTATTGGAAGATTTTATTCAATTTTCTTCTAAGTGGGTGGTTCAAACACTTCAAATTATAAAACCAAGTCTTGACTCAATTGACTTACCATAGTTGTGTTCTTAGTAAGTGAAAAATACATGCTGTCTAAAAAGAAAAAATTAATCCATAAGAGAACTATATGATCGCATTGCTTTGTACTATGTATCGCACCATACATCCATTATATATACCTTTCCGCAACACTAGATCTATGAGATCTTAATTAAGACACATATTTAATATAATATGTCAATTATCACATTATATAATTATTTGAGAGATCATATGCATGAAGAATAATCCTTAAGTAATGGAGATGGGATTGATCCATCATTTTCACATTGTGGAAACGAGAGTAAACAGAAACATAGAGAGAAATTCAAAATATAAAGGCAAATGATGAGTTTCTCAAGAGATATATTCACAAAATTACCAAAATTCTTTGCAAAATGAGGACTCAATCGAGTTATATAGACTTTAAATTGGGCCTTTCACATGCAGATAGTGTATTATGTAGTCAAAAGTATAAGATTAAGATAGTTTCTATGATTAAGAGGATTTTAGGTGAGTTATAAGGACTACTCGAATCTCCTTGTAAAAGTAATTTGAGCTCCAAAAATTCAATATACACATAGACTGGGATAAATTTAAAGCATTATGGCATTTTATGAAAAAAAATGGCCTCAAATTCTCCTTCTTTCTCCTAGATTATTTGTCCACTATTTGCTTCCTTTTTTCCACTTATCGTTGTTGTCCTTTTGTGTCTAATTGGCTAAAATCCTTCCCCTCTTATTCTATATCATCTTTGATGTAGTTTTGGTGTCTAAGATAGAATCTTTTGATTCAAGCATATATCTACATTCTTGTTTCTTAGTCACATTCTCTAGCTTACATTGTTGCCTAGCTCATGAGATGTATGTTCTACTTTGTGGCTTTTCATCAAGGTGGGATTGATTTCATGATAATATCGATTCATTAGAAAAAATGTTAATTGAGTTGACTGTAATGAAGTAATGTTCCAAAAGAAATTCAAAAAATCTCTAAAAAAACCAATGAAGGACGCCTCTTGAAAGTTCTACATGTAATTACTTGGAAAATGATGTAATTTTGAGAAGTATGCATGTAGGCACCTTCTATTGGGGATTTTTTTGCAGATCATATTGTAAGAAAAAATAGCATAGTGGAATAGATCAATAAGTAGATATGAGAAAAAAATGCAAAGTAAGACAGATGCATGCTAAGAGATAGAGAACTAAAATTTTCAAATTGCCAAGAGGAATGTAGCTATAAATATGGTATTGTCCACCCATGCACTCCCAATAAGATCTTAAATGGTGATCTAGAAAGACTCTAAATGAAAGGCTTACTAGTGTGTAATGCAATGTAAAGTTTTGCATAGGACATGCTCATATAGCTTTAGAATGGGAGTCGGTATAGATAATAAACATAGTCAAGAGAGGCAAACATTCAACAAAATATAATTTCCAACAACATCTCCATGACCATAAGTCCGACCCATATTGGTTCTATGGTCCGATAAGTATCTCTTGGATATAAGTTTCAAAAGAAATGCTTTTGATGCTAACTTGTATGTTGTAAAGAGAGAAGGGAAGACAATCTTGATTGTCCTCTATATAGATGGCCCTATGATTACAAGAAATAATGATGTACAAAAGATGCCTCAAGTCTAGAGTTCAAAATAAAAAACTTAGACTTAATGAATTATGTTTAGGCCTTGAAGTATGGATGGAACTAGGGAAGATTTTCATCTCCCAATAGAAGTATGCAAGACATATTCTGAAGGCATTCAACATGAATGATTGCAAGGATATTTCTACAACTATGGAGGTCAATACAGAATTGTTTACTAAAGCAACTTCATCTCTCATGAATATTGGTAGATACAATGACTACTTGAAAGTCTCATCAATAGCAAACTAGGTATATCCTATGTTGTTGGTGTAGTAAGCAAGTGCTCTAACAAGCCTTCCCAAACTCATTGGAAGGCAAGTATGTGAAAGGAACCACTGATTATGGTATTCTCTATGAGGAACGAGAATCTCTGGTTGGATACTATGATTTAGATTGGGAAGAAGATATTGATACAAGAAAATCAATTTTTGGATATTGCTTTTCTTAAGTCATGGGATTTGCTTTTGGATTAGTAAGAAACAATTGACTTGAGCATTATCTTCTACTAAAATTGAGTACAAAGTGGCATGTTTTGCAGCATGTGAAGAAGTATGGCTGAGGAGGATCTTTGTTAAATTAAAGATCACATTCTTTGAGCTGCTGCATTCCCACCAACATAGCTCACTCCAATTTCCAACTAGCTTAGAGGGATGATCACTGTAGAGAGTGTGCATGTCTGGACTTTGTTAAACATCAGACTAAGATTTTATGAAAATCCAAAGGTAATACGAAAATAAATTATTTTATTATTAACAAAAAGGACTCGTAGTCATGATATGGTGTTAAAGTCAATTGAGTATCTATATTAGAGGTGAAGACCATTACAGAACTTACATTGAGGAATCACCCATCTACATCAAGTGGGTGGTTCAAACACTTCAAATTATAAAATCAATTATTGACTCAATTGAGTTACCATAGGTGTGTTCTTAGTAAGTGAAAAATACATGCTATCCAAAAAAATGAAAAATCCCATAAGAGAACTAAATGATTGCATTGTATTGTACTATGTATCTCACCATACATCCATTATATATCCCTTTTCCCAACACTAAATCTATGAGATCTTAAGCATATTCCATATCATATGTCAATTATCACATTATATAATTATTTTTGAGAGATCATATGCATGAAGAATAATCCTTACGTAATGGAGATGGGATTGAGCCATCATTTTCACATTGGGGAACCGAGAGTAGACAGTAAGAAAGAGATAATTCAAAATATAAAGACGAGTGATGAGTTTCTCAAGAGATATATTCCCAAAATTACCAAAAAACTTTGCAAATGAGGACTCAATCGTTATATACACTTTAAATTGGGCCTTTCACATGCACATAGTGTATGATGTAGTCAAAATTACAAGATTAAGATAGTTTTTATGATTACGAAGATTTTAGATGAGATCTAAGGACCAATCAAATCTCCTTGTAAAAGTAATTTGAGCTCCAAAAAGTAATTTTATATACATAGAGTGGGATAAATTTAAAGACTTATGGCATTTTATGAAAAAAATGGATTCCAATTCTCCTTCTTTCTTCTAGATTATTTGTCCATTAGTTGCTTGTTTTTTTCAGCTTATCATTGTTGTTCTTGTGTGTCTAATTGGCTAAAATCTTTCCCCTCTTATTCTCTATCATCTTTGATGTAGTTTTGGTGTCTAAGATAGAATCTTTTGATTCTAGCATATATGTACATTGTTGTTTCTTAGTCACATTCTCTTACATTGTTGCCTAGTTCATGAGATGTATGGTCTAATTTGTGGCTTTTCATCAAGGTGGGATCGATTTCATAATAATTTCTAACTGATTCATTAGATAGAATGATAATTGAGATGACAGTAATGAAGCAATATTCCAAAAAGTTTTCAAAAGATCTCTAAAAACAACCAATGAAGGATGCCTCTTGAAAGTTCTACATGTAATTACTTGGAAAATGTTGTAATTTTAAGAAGTATGCATGTAGGCGCCTTCTATTGGGGATTTTTTGGCATATCATATTGTAAGAAAAAAATAGCATAGTGAAATATATCAATAGACATAGATTAGAAAAAATGCAAAGTAGAAAGATGCATACTAAGAGATAGAGAACTAAAATTTTCTAGTTGCAAAGAGGAATGTAGCTATAAAGATGGTGTTGTCAACGTGTGCACTCCCAATAAGATCTTAAATGGTGATCTAGAAAGACTCTAAATGAAAGGCTTACTAGTGTAAATAATGCGATGTAAAGTTTTGCATATGACATGCTCATATAGCTTTAGAATGGGAGTCAGTATAGATAAACATAGTCAAGAGAGGCAAATAGTCAGCAAAATATAATTTTCAATAACCTCTCTACGACGATAAGCCCTACCATATTGGCCCTACAATCCAATAAGTATCTCTTGGATACAGGTTTCAAAAGATATGCTTTTGATGCTAATTTGTATGTTGTAAAGAGAGAAGGGAAGACAATTCTGATTGTCCTCTATGTAGATGACCTTGTGATTACAAGAAACAATGATGTACAAAAGATGCCCCAAGTTTAGAGTTCAAAATAAAAAACTTAGGATTAATGAATTATGCTTAGGCCTTGAAGTATGGATGGAACTAGGGAAGATTTTCATCTCTTAACAGAAGTATGCAAGACATATTGTGAAGGCATTCAACATGGATGATTGCAAGGAGATATCTACGACTATGGAGGTCAATATGGAATTGTTTATTGAAGCTGCTTCATGTTGGTAGTACATCTGACAATAGTCAAAGGCATCCATGCAGAGGAAGTATGTAAAGATAGAATTGCAATGAGTCACGGGTATCCATGCAATCATTTTTTTCAAAGAAATATACTTGATATTACTTTTTCAAAACTCCAAATAGTGATTTTCATCACTTTTGTAACATATGTATCATAGAATACCCAATTTTGCATCATGCAGCTGCATTTTGTGCAAACCGACGAGTCATCAAGCTTGACGAACTTAGCTAGAATGAACATACCAATTTTGGTTATTTTTACATTTCGTTTAGACCCTCAAATGACCCCGAGAACCTATTTTTTAACTATGTCGGACACTAGATGTGAAACCGATCAAAACTAGTCTAGAATCTATAAAAAGAGCTAGATATATAATTTTTGAGGTTAGATTGTGTTGGCAAGTTAGAGATTAGAGCTAGATTGAGCTTGTAATAGTTTTATTGAGCAACAGAGTCTACTTTCTACTTTCCATTGTGTCTTGCTTGACTCTTCCTTGTGTGTGTGTGTATGTGTGTGTGCATTTTCAGATATATTTAGGTAGTGATGTGTGTGAACACACTAGGACCGCTGGGGCACTTTTGTCCCTCTTTAGGAGGTTTTTTTCCCCCGGCTTGTATATACGCCTATTGCCCTAATGGGCTACTTATCTTTGTACATTCTCTAATAATACATTCAGTATTGTGTGTTGTGCTCCAAGCTTCTTCTCCTTCCTTGAGATGTTCACGTGCTTCTGTAGACGTCTATCTCCAACAATTGGTATCAGAGCAGGTCGTCACTTCATCTAGGGTGTCGTCGACACTCCTCCGGTTGTAGTCTCAGAATCGCACGAATTTTGGTGAGCATACTTTCGAGATCAAAACAGCTTCGCATTGTGGTGCTGAAATCGCGATCTGAGCTTGTTTCAGCCTCCGAATGCACTATCGCAGTGCTTGTGCAGGCTATTTCATCTTTTTGTGCCAAAGGTATATACCAGTTTCTGTTCGCCAGTTTAAGCATCTCGAAGTCTACTACAGGTCTAGCAAAACTTGTTTGGGCAGTTCCGTTTAACTTTTTGAGATACAGTCGATTTTCTGCATCAAGGTATTTTAGTCATTGGCCATGGCTGAAAGCAGTGATGTATTTCGCATGTTGACTGTTGAGGATAAGTTGGATGGTACCAACTACCCGTTGTGGGCTTATATGATGCGACATGTATTGGTTGCAAAAGGACTATGGAACATTGTGCATGGTGTTGAAAAACATCCTACCACACCTGCAACTGTTACAATAGCAGGTACAGAAGCTGATGCAGAAGGTGTCGAAGATGATGATATTCTACATATTCCTGTTTGTACTGCGATTTCTGCTGCACCTACTGCAGAGCAGATTTGTTGGGATGGCAGAGATGCCCAGGCACATGCATTGATAGCTTTGTCTGTCAAACGTGCCATTATTCCTTACATACGCTCTTGCAGAACAACTAAGGATGCTTGGGATACACTTACCACATTGTACCAAGCTAGGAATGAGACTCGTGCTGCTTACCTCCGACAACAGTTGGAGAGTGAGCACATGAATGAAGGTGATTCTATGGACAGTTTCCTAACAAAGATCAAAGACCTGAAGGAACAATTGATTTCTGCTGATGAAGTTATACCAGATAGCTGACTTGTGCAGACCGTTCTGAATGGTCTTCCTGATTCATATCAGAGTTTTGCTTCTACTCTTTGGTTGATGATGAAAGGAAATCCAAATGCCTTATCATTTTAGGAGTTAGTCTCTGTTCTGTTGCAGGAAGATCAGTCCAGGCAGAACAGGTCCATTATGCGAGTTGGAGATCAAGCTTTCCTGGTTAGTCAGAAGGGCAAAGGAAAATGGAGCTCTTCGACTAGTAAGCAGAAATCTGCTAATTCTGCACATTCGAAGAAGGAGGATAAAGATGAGAAGAAATCAGAAAAGTAGAAATTGTTTTGTAAGTACTGTAAAGGGAATGATCATATCATAAAGAACTGTCCAAAACTCGCTGCTAAAGAGGCAAAGAAGAAAGAGGCTGGAATGGTTGTTGCAGAGGCCTCTACACCAAAAACAGAGTCTGCTAATCTTGTGTAGGAAGAAGAATGGGCGTTTACTACCGTCTGCAGTTTTGACCCATCTTCTCATCAGCAGTGCATGTCTGCAGTAGACTCAGATGTTTGGTATTTTGACAGTGGGGCGACCAAACATATTACCTCGCAGTGCAGTTTCTCCTCTTCACTCGAGCATGTCCCTACAGGGAATATTGTTACATGCGCCAACAACTCCTCTTATCCTGTTATGGGAGTTGGTAAGATCATTTTGACTACTGCTAATGGTAGTTCTTTCACCTTGTCAAATGCTTTATTTGTGCCAGGGATCAAGAAGAACCTGTTATCAGTTTCTGCATTAGCCAAGATTGGCTTGGTTGTGAAATTTGTTTACGACAGGTGTACAATTCATGATCTATCAAATGGCGACGTGATTAATGCTTCTGGCATTTTATGTCGTGGGCTGTATAAGCTCATAGGCTATGAAAGATCTGTAATTGATTCCGCATGTGCAGTACATGATTCTCAGGCTATGTCAGATGCAAAGCTTTGGCATGCACACTTTGGTCATCTGAATTTTGCTAGTTTGCTACGCTTGCAGAAATCTGAAATAGTGTCCTCTTTGCCCAAAACTGAGGCACCTGGAAAACATGTTTGTGAAGGCTGTATTTTGGGCAAAATGCAGCGTTCCTCATTTCCAAAAGATGGTTCAGTTCCGGCTACTCAGAAATTGCAGCTTGTACATAGTGATGTCTGTGGTCCTATGCAGACACCTTCTTTTGGAAATTATCTTTACTTCGTGACTTTCATTGATGATTTTTCTAAGCATGCATGGGTATATCCATTGAAGGCAAAGTCCAAAGTGTTCATGTGCTTCAAACAGTTTTTGGTTTTGGTTGAAAATCTATCAACATGTAAAATGGGCACCCTCCGTTCAGATCGAGGGGGGGAATATATGTCTTCTGATTTTAATGCATTTCTGGCTGAACGTGGGATAAAACACCAGTGTACAGTGCCGTATACACCTCAATAGAATGGAGTTGCTGAACGAAAGAACAGGTCTCTCATGGAGATGGCGAGGTGTATGGTCAAGAGTTAGGCTTTACCACATAGTTTCTGGCTTGAGGCTGTCATGTGTGCAGCATATGTACTGAACAGGTGTCCCACTAAAGCGCTGCAGTCTATCACTCCATATGAGGCTTCGCATGATCGCAAGCCATCTATTGCTCATCTGCGTGTTTTTGGTTGTTTGGCATATGCATTAGTGCCCGAACAACATCGCAGAAAATTGGATGATAAAGCAGTAAAATGTATTTTTACTGGGTACAGTTCTGAAAGTAAAGGCTATCGTCTGTATCATCCACAGACTAAAGGCATTCTGGTTAGCCGTGATGTTGTTTTTATGGAGGATGCTATTCAGCCATTGCTTTCATGTACTAAGGAGACATCTGTTAGCTCCAAAGACATGTATGATACTTTGCTGCCTCTTTTTACAGGTGGACAGTCTAATGCTTGTCCTAGTGAGGCAACATCTCAACCTTTGCAGGTTTCATGTGATGATGCAGATCATTCCATTTCTGATGTAGATTTACATGATGCACTTATTGATGAGAGATTTGATATTGAGCAGGCAAGAACTATGCCAAAATGGCTACGACAGACTTTGGGCGACAGCAAATTAGACGCACCTATGTCATATCGTACTCGATCAGGCTCTCATAGTGCCTCTTTTGCATCAGATTGCTATGCTATGGCTGCATCTAGTCTCTGTGATGAGACTGAGGCTGTTTCATTTGATGAAGCACAAAATTCAGAAAATTGGATGGCTGCTATGCAATCTGAATATGATGCATAATTAAGAATGGTACTTGGTCTTTATGTGACTTGCCTCCTGGCAAGAAGGCCATTGGCACTAAGTAGGTATACAAGCTGAAGAGTAAACCTGATGGTACAGTTGACAGGAATAAGGATAGGCTTGTTGCAAAGGGTTATGCATAGGAAAGAGGCATTGATTTTGATGAGACCTTTGCACCTACATGCCGTATGACTACTGTTCGGAGCATCTGTGCACTTGCAGCCCATCATGGTTGGAATGTACATCAGTTGGACATTAAAACTGCATTTCTAAATGGTGACTTGCATGAAGAAGTGTATGTTTTTCAGCCCCGTGGCTTTGTGCAGAAAGGGCATGAGAACCAGGTGTGCAGGTTAAAGAAGGCATTATATGGTTTAAAGCAAGCGCCACGTGCTTCGTATGAAAAGATACATGCCTATCTGATTGCACATGGTTTTGAGAATAGTCCAACTGAAAGCACATTATATGTTAAGCATGCTAGTGATGTACTTTTGATCATTGTGGTTTATGTTGATGATATGCTTGTCACTGGTCCTCATGAGAGGCATATTGCCGATTTTAAGGCTGATTTGCATGCCTCATTTGAGATGTCTAATTTGGGGCATTTGCATCATTATTTAGGCATTCAGTTTATGCACGTTGATGGTGGAATGGCTTTGTGTCAAATGAAATATTGACACATTATTGCAACCTTTTGGCCTTGAAGACTGTAAGCCTATTGCCACTCCTATGGAGACAGGTTTACGATTGAGTCTTCATGATGTTGGAGATGCATTTGATGCTGTTCTCTATCACCAGGCTATTGGATGCTTGATTTACTTATGCGTTACTCGGCCAGATATTCAGTTTGCAAGCATTGGCAGGTGGTTAAGCGTATCTTTCGCTATTTGAGTGGTTCTCGGCTACTTGGGTTGTTTTATCCCAAGGGGGGATCACTTTCGCCAGATTTGCATGCTTTTTCTGACTCTGATTGGGCTGGCTGCTATGACACTCGTGTGTCCACTAGTGGCTTTTGCTTCATGCTTGGTAGCTCATGTATATCTTGGTTGAGCAAGAAGCAGCCTACTGTGGCCACTTCCAGATGTGAGGCTGAGTATAGGCAGCTTTCACGGCAACTCTTGAGTGTGTGTGGCTCAGACGCCTTATGGCTGATTTGGGTATTGGTCAGTCTTCTGCCACCACCATCTTCACTGGCAGTCAGAGCACATTGGCAGTTGCGAGGAACCCTGTGTTCCATGCTCGCACTAAGCACATTGAGGTGCATTATCATTATGTCAGGGAGAGGTTCTCTGCTGTGGAGAACAACTTGGCATATGTGCCCACGCAGGAGAACATTGCAGACCTTTCACGAAGGCTCTACCTAGGGAGAAGTTTGAAGCTTTCCGCAAAGCTTTAGGCTTACTTCCTTTTGTGGAGTGATTTCTAGCTTGGCACTTCGTTATACATGAGTGTCAGCTCCTTGTTCACCGCATCACTCCCAGGGGGGATTTGTTGATATATTTAGGTAGTGATGTGTGTGAACACACTAGGACCGTCTGGGCACTTTTCTTCCTCTTTAGGAGGTTTTTTCCCCCGGCTTGTATATACGCCTATTGCCCTAATGGGCTACTTATCTTTGTACATTCTCTAGTAATACATTCAGTATTGTGTGTTGTGCTCCAAGCTTCTTCTCCTTGCTTGTGCTATTCGCGTGCTTCCGTAGACATCTATCTCCAACAATTTTAGCCCAACAACCACCTCCTCCAGCTAATGTGATTCCAATCAAATATGCTACTGTAGAAGAGAACCTCGGTAGTGCTTTAGCGCCTTCTTCACCCCTAATCACAGAAAGTGATCCCAATTCTAACAGCTTTGATTCCACCCATGTAGATAGTCCACCCTCATACTACTGTGGATCCCCAGAATACTTGGAAACATATCAATACGATATTCTACCATTAGAATCCAACTAGGAGCCTGACCACACAAATGTCATGTATGCTAACCCTAACCCATGACCCGAGTTGAGACATCTAAGGCCACAGGGCTCTAAAGGACCATGCTTTAGGTGCCAAGGAGATCATTTCATAAAGAATCTCCCACATCCTCCAATGGCAGGACAGTCACAATATTAGAAAAACTAAATCATGGAAGGATTCAGGAGAGTGAATCAAGAGAAAATGGAGTAAGAAAATAAATGAACTGGAAGGAAGCCTGAAGGAAATCAGAGCAAAAAACTTAGAACTATGACTTGTTCATATACTTCCTGTTGATATATTTAGGTAGTGGTGTGTGAACACTCTAGGACCGTCGGGGCACTTTTTTCCCTCTTTAGGAGGTTTTTTTCCCCCGGCTTGTATATATGCCTATTCCCCTAATGGGCTACTTATCTTTGTACATTCTCTAGTAATGCATTCAGTATTGTGTGTTGTGCTCCAAGCTTCTTCTTCTTCCTTGTGTTGTTCGCGTGCTTCCGCAGACATCTAACTCCAATAATTGGTATCAGAGCAGATTGTCGCTTCATCTAGGGCACCATCGACACTCCTCCATTTGCAGTCTCAGAATCGCACGAATTTTGGTGAGCATACTCAGCTCGTTTCGGCCTCCAAATGCACTATCGCAGCGCTTGTGTAGGCTATTTCGTCTTTTTGTGCCAAAGGTATATACCAATTTTTGTTCGCCAGTGTAAGCGTCTCGAAGTCTGCTATAGGTCTAGCAGAATTTGTCTGGGCAGTTTTGTTCAACTTTTTGAGATATAGTTAATTTTTTGCATCAAGGTATTTTAGTCACCGACCATGGCTGAAAGCAGTGATGTATTCCGTATGTTGGCTGTTGAGGATAAGTTGGATGGTACCAACTACCCGTTATGGGCTTATATGATGCGACATGTGTTGGTGGCAAAAGGACTATGGAACATTGTACAAGGTGTCGAAAAACGTCCTATCACACCTGCAACTGTTACAACTGCAGATACTCAAGCTGATGCAGAAGGTGTCGAAGATGATGATATTCTGCATATTCCTGTTCGTGTTGCGGTTTCTACTGCACCTATTGTAGAGGAGATTTGTTGGGATGGCAGAGATGGCCAGGCATATGCATTGATAGCTTTGTCTATCAAACGTGCCATTATTCTTCACATTCGCTCTTGCAGAACAGCTAAGGATGCTTCGGATACACTTACCACATTGTACCAAGCTAGGAATAAGGCTCGTGTTGCTTAGCTCCGAAAACAGTTGGAGAGTGAGCACATGAATGAAGGTGATTCTATGGACAGTTTCCTAACGAAGATCAAAGACTTGAAGGAACAATTGATTTCTGCTGATGAGATTATACTAGAGAGCTCACTTTTACAGACCGTTCTGAATGGTCTTCCTGATTCATATCAGAGTTTTGCTTCTACTCTTCGGTTGATGATGAAAGGCAATCCGAATGCCTTATCATTTGAGGAGTTAGTCTTTGTTTTGTTGCAGGAAGATGAGTCCAGGAAGAACAAGTCCATTATGCGAGTTGTAGACCAAGCTTTCTTGGCTAGTCAAAAGGGCAAAGGAAAATGGAGCTCTTCAACTAGTAAGCAGAAATATGCTAATTCTGCATATTCAAAGAAGGAGGATAAAGATGAGAAGAATCAGAAAAGCAGAAATTGTTTTGTAAGTACTGTAAAGGGAATGATCATATCATAAAGAACTGTCCAAAACTGGCTGCTAAAGAGGTAAAGAAGAAAGAGGCTAGAATGGTTGTTGCAGAGGCCTCTACACCAAAAACAGAGTCTGCTAATCTTGTGCAAGAAGAAGAATGGGCATTTACTACTATCTGCAGTTTTGACCCATCTTCTCATGAGCAGTGCATGTTTGCAATAGACTTAGATGTTTGGTATTTTGACAGTAGGGCGACCAAACATATTACCTCGCAGCGCAATTTCTTCTCTTCACTCGAGCCTGCCCCTACAGGGAATACTGTTACATGCGCCAACAACTCCTCTTATCCTGTTATGAGAGTTGGTAAGATCATTTTGAATACTGCTGATGGTAGTTCTTTCATTTTGTCAGATGCTTTATTTGTGCCAGGGATCAAGAAGAACCTATTATCAGTTTCTGCATTAGCCAAGATTGGCTTGGTTGTGAAATTTGTTGATGACATGTGTACACTTCATGATCTGTCAAATGGCGATGTGATTATTGCTTCTGGCATTTTATGTCGTGGGCTGTATAAGCTCATAGACTATGAAAGATCTGTAAATGATTTGGCATGTCCAGTAAATGATTCTTTGGCTATGTCAGATGCAAAGCTTTGGCATGCATGCTTTGGTCATCTGAATTTTGCTAGTTTGCTACGCCTGCAGAAATCTGAAATGGTGTCCTCTTTGCCCAAACTTGAGGCACCTGGAAAACATGTATGTGAAGGTTGTATTTTGGGCAAAATGTAGCGTTCATCCTTTCCAAAAGATGGTTCGGTTCGGGCTACTCAAAAATTGCAGCTTGTACATAGTGATGTCTGTGGTCCTATGCAGACACCTTCTTTTGGGAATTATCTTTACTTCGTGACTTTCATCAATGATTTTTCCTGGCATGCATGGGTATATCCATTGAAGGCAAAGTACGAAGTGTTCATGTGCTTCAAACAGTTTTTGGTTTTGGCTGAAAATCTGTCAGCATGTAAAATGGGCACCCTCCATTTTGATCGAGGGGGGGAATATGTCTTCTGATTTTAATGCATTTCTGGCTGAACGTGGGATAAAACACTAGTGTACAGTGCCATATACACCTCAACAGAATGGAGTTGCTGAACGAAAGAACATGTCACTCATGGAGATGGCAAGGTGTATGGTCAAGAGTCAGGCTTTACCACATAGTTTCTGGCTTGAGGTTGTCATGTGTGCAACATATATACTGAATAGGTGTCCCACTAAAGCACTGTAGTCTATCACTCCATATGAGGCTTGTCATGACTGCAAGCCATCTGTTGCTCATCTGCGTGTTTTTGGTTGTTTGGCATATGCATTAGTGCCTGAACAACATCGCAGAAAATTGGATAATAAAGCAGTAAAATGTATTTTTGTTTGGTACAGTTCTGAAAGTAAAGCTATTGTCTGTATCATCCACAAACTAAACGTATTTTGGTTAGCCGTGATGTTGTTTTTGTGGAAGATGCTATTCAGCCATTGCTTTCATGTACTAAGGAGGCATCTGTTAGCTCCAAAGACATGTATGATACTTTGTTGCCTCTTTTTACAGGTGGACAATCTAGTGCTGGTCCTAATGAGGCAAATTCTCAGCCTTTGTAGGTTTCATGTAATGATGCAGATAATTCCATTTTTGATGTAGATGTACATGATGCACTTATTGATGAGAGAGCTGATATTGAGCAGGCAAGAATTATGCCAAATAGGCTGGTGCAGACCTTGCATGACAATAAATTAGATGTACCTCTGTCATATCGTACTCGATCAGGCTCTCATAGTGCCTCTTTTGCATCAGATTGCTATGCTATGGTTGCATCTAGTCTCTGTGATGAGAATGAGCCTGTTTCGTTTGATGAAGCACAAAATTCAGAAAATTGGATGGCTGCTATGCAATCTGAATATGATGCAATAATGAAGAATGGTACTTGGTCTTTATGTGACTTGCCTCCTGGCAAGAAGGCCATTGGCACCGAGTGGGTATACAAGTTGAAGCATAAACCTGATGGTACAGTTGATAGGTATAAAGCCAGGCTTGTTGCAAAGGGTTATGCGCAAGAAAGAGGCATTGATTTTGATGAGACCTTTGCACCTACATGCCATATGACTACTTTTCGGAGCATTTGTGCACTTGCAACCCATCATGGTTGGAATGTACATCAGTTGAACATTAAAACTGCATTTCTGAATGGTGACTTGCATGAAGAAGTGTATGTTTTTCAGCCCCGTGGCTTTGTGTAGAAAGGGCATGAAAACCAGGCGTGCAGGTTAAAAAAGGCATTATATGGTTTAAAGCAAGCACCACGTGCTTGGTATGAGAAGATACATGCCTATCTGATTGCACATGGTTTTGAGAATAGTCCAACTGAAAGCACCTTATATGTTAAGCGTGCTAATGATGTGCTTCTGATCATTGTTGTCTACATTGATGACATGCTGCTCACTAGTCCTATTGAGAAGCATATTGCTGATTTTAAGGCTGATTTGCATGCCTCATTTGAGATGTCTGATCTGGGGCATTTGCATCACTATTTGGGCATTTAGTTTATGCAAGTTGATGGTGGAATGGCTTTGTGTCAAACGAAATATATTGACACATTATTGCAGTGTTTTGGCCTTGAAGATTGTGAGCCTATTGCCACTCCTATGGAGGCATGTTTACGCTTGAGTCTTCATGATGCTGGAGATGCATTTGATGCTATTCTCTATCAGCAGGCTGTTGGATGCTTGATTTACTTATGCATTACCCGGCCAGATATTCAGTTTGTTATCTCATAGATGAGCAGGTTTATGCATTGCCTAGGAGTCAAGCATTGGCAGGTGATTAAGCGTATCTTTCCTACTTGAGTGATACTCGGCTACTTGGGTTGTTTTATCCCAAGGGGGATCACTACCGCCAGATTTGCATGCCTTTTCTGACTCTGATTGGGATGGTTGCTATGACACTCGTGTGTCCACTAGTGGCTTTTGCTTCATGCTTGGTAGCTCATGTATATCTTGGTTGAGCAAGAAGAAGCCTACTGTGGCCACTTCCAGTTGTGAGGCTGAGTATAGGGAAGCTTTCACAGTGACTGTTGAGTGTGTGTGGCTCAGACGCCGTATGGCTGATTTGGGTGTTGGTCAGTCTTCTGCCACCACCATCTTCATTGACAGTCAGAGCGCATTGGGAGTTGCAAGGAACCCACTGTTCCATGCTCGCACTAAGCACATTGAGGTGCATTATCATTATGTCAGGGAGAGGTTCTCTGCTAAGGAGATCAGCTTGGCATATGTGCCCACGCAGGAGAACATTGCAAACCTTTTCACGAAGGCCCTGCCCAGGGAGAAGTTTGAAGCTTTCCACAAAGCTTTGGGCTTACTTCCTTTTGTGGAGTGATTTCCACATAGCTTGGCACTTCGTTATACATGAGTGCTAGCTACTTGTTCACCGCATGACTCCCAGGGGGGATTTGTTGATATATTTAGGTAGTGATGTGTGTGAACACTCTAGGACCGCCGGGGCACTTTTTTCCCTCTTTAGGAGGTTTTTTCCCCCCGCTTGTATATACGCCTATTGCCCTAATGGGCTACTTATCTTTGTACATTCTCTAGTAATACATTCAGTATTGTGTGTTGTGCTCCAAGCTTCTTCTTCTTCCTTGTGTTGTTCACGTGCTTCCGCAGACATCTAACTCCAACACTTCCTCCAAATTTGGCGTGAGTTGATAGTCTTCCATATCTAATTCCTCAAAAGGTGGTTTTGCAACTCCATTCTTTTTCCATTGATCTTCTCGAATTCTAGTCCACAACTCTCTTGGCCAATCAACTTCTAAATTAGGGACCGTGGACATAGATTTGTCCTGGGTGTTCAGTAGTTCTTGCTTATCATCCCTCTCTTTTGGTTTCTGTTCCTTGGTTTTAATACAATCATTGTATTCGTTCTCAGATATTCTTGTCTCAAGAAGGGGTGGGATAGTCTTCTCTAGGGTGGCCTGAGCTACCCCTATGAGTTTTCTACATATCGCTAGCCTCTCCTTTTCTAACTTCCCTTGTGGGTAAAGCTTTTCGTGCTACTCTATATTTGTTCCAATCTCGATTCTAGCTTGATAAGCCTTCAACCACATGTCTAAATCATCTGGTTTTGGGAATGCTAGAATGGATCCCGGCTTGTCTGGCTCTAGTGTCTACGATGTAATGGGAATTTCTTCCTGAATTTTGGGTTCTCTAGCTTTCTTATTGCCTCGTGTGTCCTTCTTGTCTTCCCTGTTTTTATTTTTCATCCATTTTTCCTTGAGTTTTTCTCTCCTGTCCTTCCACTTTTGGCTTTTGGTCATTTGGATATTCTCACGTGGGTTCTCTGAATCTTCCACTACTTGTATTCTGGGTTCAAGGGTTTTACTATTCCCCGACTTTGAGTCTACTCATTTTCTTTCTTGTCCTTTCATTTGTGCTCATGTGGTGGCTTTTAATGGTACTATATATTTCTTGTCACTTCTTGACGATTCAATCACTTCGATCACATTAATAGGTGCAGTGTCATGAGCCTTATTGGGATTTTTTGGGCAATCTATAAAGAGATGTTCCTTTCCACAATCATTGCAATACCCTTCCCAAGTCCTAGGGGGTGGTGGGTTGTATGGCCGAGTGCATTCTTTGATAAAGTGATCTCCTCCGCATCTATAGCATGGTCCTTTTGGCATAGGCAGTCGAATGGGTGGTCTCGTGGGTGCTAGCGCTTTGGGTGCGGTGTACATTAGTGTTGCTAGTTCCAGTCCATAGACATTGTCATATCCCTCATATCCATAGTCTTGCGGGTCATAAGCTTGCTTGTAATCCATCATGCTCATGTCATAGGGATAGTAATCTCCTTGGGCCTAGGTCAAAGCGGTTCCTGTGAGTAAGTCCAAAGGACTCATACTACACAAAGAAATCATCCACTTGTTCAGCTCGTAGAACTTGTTTAAATTCAGCTATGTGATCGTAATGTTCTCCCATCCCATCATAATGATTTCTTATACACTTAGCCACTTGGATCGGTCTTAATCTTCTTATGGGTTCAGGTTGTCTAGGCATTACAGGAATTGCTGGTCTCATTGGAGGCATTCGAGGCTGCACTCCTAGTGGTGGTCTTGGCCTCACTGGTGGCCGATGTTGGTTGCCTAGTCCAGGGTGTGTTTGATTGTGTGATTGTGGTCCTGGCATTGTAAATTGCACATGGGTTCGGTTTGGAATGCTCTGATGGCTTGTGTCTCCCGACATTGTATGTTCTAACTCTTGTTGTGTCCCAAAGGGATTTTGGGAGGTAGTTGCCTGCTCTCGCTGAGGGAATACAGGCAACCCCATATACTTCAACTGAGCCCTATCAATGGCATCAACTGGCCAGTATCTTCTGTGGTTCTTGTCTAGGTATGTGACCCTAGACTCATCTTTAGGATCTTTTAACTCATAGAAGGTCATTGGACTTTCCTCCTATCCTCATGTGGGTGAGTCAGTTTGTAAGAATATGTTTGATCCATGGATCAAGTAGACCTCTAGTAAGTAATCATCTTGAGGTATCAAGTCCCCTCTCAAGACTCGAGTCACTACTGATTTGCCTCTGGGAGTGGTTATCAACTCTTTAGGGTCCGGTCTTCCTGAGTTTCCATGTCCTTATAATCTGCCTCTCTCGTTGATCCGATCTGGGTGTTCTGCTACCACGTAGATGTGACCTAACTTGTCCATGTACACTGCTCCTTCATACTTGACTACTGGTCTGGGCCTATTGTAGAATCAATGGAAGTTACCATCTTGGCTATCGATCTATTTAAACAACCAAGTAGATGGGAATCTCTTGGGAATTAGTGGACACATATTGTAGAGAGGTACGGTATTCCCCCTCTACCGTAGACATGAAGTTTCTCTTGGGGACAGAACCTTGCATGTATTCTGAAGCCATTGGTATCTCTTCCTCTGAGTCACTAGAGGTCTTAGAATAGATAGAATGATGACTTGCTTGAGTTGCACTTCCTACCGATGAAATAACACTCCTCTGACTACTTAGCACTCGTCCTGATCTCAAGTTCATTCACTCTCCTTGGCTATCTTGGTTCCTCACTATCCCCTAATTGGCTCCTCAATTTATCTCTAATATTGTCCTTAGATAGCTTGAATTATTCTGGGCGATACCACTCTGGCGATACTGCACTAGGCGATACCACTCTGGCAATACTGTAGTAGGCGATACCAGTCTTACCACGATACGATACCAAGATTTAGTACGATACCATACCTCTGCAGGCAATGATATGATACTTAGGACAGGTGGCGATACGATACTACTCTCCGCACGATACGATACCAGTGCACTACACGATACGATACCAGATGGTTCAAGCGATACGATACCACCTGAGTGCAGGATACGATACTGTTGTGTTGCATGATACGATACTAACAATTCTCACGATATGATACTAATACATGTGGCGATACGATACCGCAACCTTGCACGATACGATACTAGAATTCCTCACGATACGATACTATGGAGGTTAAACGATACGATACTAGGTACACGATACGATACCGATATTATGAGCAATATGATACCGCTCGATCGACGATACGATACCGTGACCGGGACGATACGATACCGTGACCGGGACGATACGATACCACTGATAGATCATGATCGCGATACCAACTTGACGATACGATACCAAAAATGGTATCGCGATACCTCAAGTGGTATGCGACGATACGATACTCGACGAGTATCACGATACTAGGGAATTTTGGTATCGCGATACCAAAACTCAACCGACCGTGATACTATAGCCAAAATCACTCAAATCACAAAAAAATTTGTACGAATGTGCTTAGCTCTCACTCCTCTTCACTCTTGAACCTCTGTCTCACTCAAAGGATCTCTCCAATCTCTCTCTCCTACCCCGTGATACCGGAAATGAGTTTAATCATGTGCATATGTTTAATTTGATGTTGCAATCTTGTTGAAGCTTACCTTTAAGGATGTCTTGCTAAAGAGTTGAGCTCAAAAGGTAGCTTTTTGGGCTTGTATAGCGTGATACTGCTCCGGCGATACTGGTTGCTATCTGCACATGATACCAGTTCCAGAGCAAGTGTCAAATGAACTAAATTTTTTGGTCTTTATAGTTTGTGATGCCTGAAGCCTATTTTACACTAACTTGGCAATTTTTTTGAAATTTTTCTTGGTGATTTCAACTTACTCCTACTCCACTTCCCTCCTTGACCTAACCCTAACTCTTCCTTCTCTCCTTCACTCCTAACCCTAAACCTAAAAACTCATTACGCACACCTCAGGGATGTGAAGTAACAAGTGCTAAAGTGTCTGACTACTTGCCACTAACCTTCAGGAAGGCACCTTGGTTGAGTTTGTTCCCCGAAAACTGTGCCAAAAATGTGTGTACCTAAGTCACGAGGTCTTACAGACTTGTGTCAAAGAGACTAAATCTCATTTGCCCCACAAGTGCATATAGTGGTGGATTGACACACACTTAATCATCAATCCGAAGTACCACATGAACGAAGTGTATGAGGACGTGTGCACACATGATGGAAAGTGAAGTGAAATAGCTATAATGCATATGGAAAGACTAAAAACCTCTCCAACTCACTAAATCTCTGGAAATGTCTACCGTGATACCACTTACATTAGTAAATACAAATTCGAATGTTTCTCCTAGCTTTGAACTCCGAATATGGCCAATAATGGGTTCATTTCGAAGCTCTCAATGAGATGCATCTATTAGTGGTATTTTCACTTGAATCTGACAACCACTCTTCAAGTTATGGCCAAAATAGTGAATGGTGGGAAACACCTACACTCACTCCACAACTCGTATTGGTTCACACACACTATAGTAGTTCAAAAGTGATGGGGAGGGGTAGATAATAGTCCTACACACACATTTCAAGCTTCACACACACACAAAAGATCATAGAGAAGATGAAAATCAACAGGAAAGAAGCAAATTCGAAATTTCAGTTCTTCTTCTTCACAATGGCAAAAAGTCCTTACAAAAGAGTCACCAAGTGACTTATATACAGGTGCCCTAAAAATGGTCCTTTCACACAAGTGATCGGAACTTTATTGGCTAATCTCTAATTTCCTACTATTTTATAAGAATTATATTACAATGAGTTGGGCTTATGCATCTAGAGGACTCCTCTAGTGCAATTACATAGCTTCGAGGGAATTTTCTAGAATTTTGAAGAAGAAATTTATGCCCATTAATTTGAAAATTTTGGGGCTCCACTTTATGCCTCTTTTTCTCTGCAACACTCTCCCCCTCTTTGTCTCTGTTGTCCCTTGAGAAGCTTTGCTTCTTGTTTACAGCTTGTCTATGGCTCTTGAATACATGCACCCAGTGGTCGAAGAAGCGATAAGGTTTGTCAGATAATTTGTTACTTTGTCCGAGATTAGTCCTTTGCTTCTATAATCCCCTTGGTATTCCATACATTCATAAAAATCTGGGCTATTGTATTAACTCGGGCTGCCACGCATGCCATTAATGGCTAAGAATGTGATATTCTTAGTCACCCTCTTCAACTTCTCAGCATCTCTCCATTCTAACTTTTGGTCTTCTAATATGTCTTTGTCTTCACATATCTGACCCTGTTGTATTGCTTAGAGCCTGTTTACTTTCTTCCACCACACACCTTACTCTAGAGGCTTTTGCTCCTTTCTAAGTGAGCATAATGTTTCAAAGGTTCTATTCTTAAATCTTCTTTGTCATCCTCTGGGACATGATGACTTTCTTTCCATTGCACGCATCCAGTGGAGGGAGAAGCGTCTAGAATTCTCAGACAATTGGTTATCTTATCTGATGAAGTTTCTTTGTATATTGTCTCCCTTCCCTGCTTGTTTCGCTTCACGGCCTGCACCTGGTGGATGAGGAAGCTGTCTCCCATGAAATGTCCTGGTTGTTTTCTTTCTTTATTTCCAATCTTCAAGACTTGGTTCTTGTTGGTGCAAGGCAATCAACAATTGAAGTTTTGACGAAGTTTTGAAGTCAAGGATTGAAGAAAAGATCAAGATATGAAGTATGAAGAAAGTACATGTTCAGAGAATGAAGATGTGTATACATATGTACATTAATTTGTCTACTGAATTATCACTAGATCGTTTTACTCGTGATTTAAATCAGTTGCTAGGACACATGCTAACCTTTGAGCAGGATGTCAAAGGTGAAGGTGATAAAAGTGCAGGTCAAGCAATGTATTCAAAGGATAAGAACAAGAATAGCAAAGGGAAGCAACAAGCAAATGAAGATGAAGGTACAACTAGCCAAGCTAACTTCCTAAGAGGAAGAGGAGGTGGCAAAGGTAGAGGAAGAGGCAGAAGTAATAAAGATGGAGTCAAAGCTTGCTGGATTTGTGGTAAGACAAATCACTTAGCTCATGATTGTTGGCATAATACTCAGAATAATGGTGGATATAATCAGAACTTTAATTCAAGAGGAAGAGGTGGCAGAAATCAAAGAGGTAATTTCAGAGGTAGAGGTAGTAGAGGTTATTTTGGAAGAAATGCAGGTAGAGGATTCCAAAGCCAACAATACAACAATACCTACTACAATTATGCTTCAGATCAGAAGGAGGATTCAACATTGATAATGAATGCAACTTGTGAAAGGCAAAGTGAAGACCAAAGAGTCTTCTACATTGACTCAGGGTGTAGCAATCACCTGAGTGGCAACATAGCTTTGATGACTGATTTGGAGAATAAGGTAACTAATCATGTAGTTCAAACAGGTGACAATACAAAGCACAATGTGAAATCAATTGGATCAGTGAAGGCCAAGGATGGAAGTACTCTCTTGAATAAGGTTTTGTATGTTCCTACAATTCCAAAGAACCTGATAAGTGTAGGACAAATTGTTGAAAAAGGTTATGAAGTTAGGTTCACTAATGAAGGTATAAACAAATTGTTTCAGGGAAGAAAGAAGGAAGATTGTTCACAGTGAAGATTCAAGGTAACATTGGTCATGCCCTGTTCACCTATGGAGGACATAAGATCTTTGAGTTAGATCTTTGGCACAAAAGGCTTGGACATTTCAATGAAAGAGGTATTAAATATATGGTTAACAATGGTTCAGTGCTTGGATTACCTAATGTTGCAGGTCAACATATGACATACAGATGTGAGGCATGTCAAATAGGTAAAGCTCATAAGCAATCTTATTCCAAGCATGGTTTTATGTATTCAGATAAGCTTGAATTGGCACACACAGATGTGTGGGGACCATCAAAGGATTTCAGTATCAATGGCTCAAGGTATTATGTGATTTATGTTGATGATGCTACCAGATGGATCACTATCTATGTGATCAAAGATAAGTTAGAGGTATTCAATACATTCAAACATTATCATGTGTATGCAGAGAGAATTACAGGTCAAAAGTTGAAGAGACTAAGGTCAGATGGAGGGGGAGAGTATTTCTCTAATAAGTTCAATGATTACTTGTGGAATGCAGGTATAAAAAGGGAAATTACTTGCAGGTACTCTCCTCAACAAAATGGTGTAGCAGAAAGGAGGAATAGAACTCTTGTTGAGTTTGCAAGATCCATGATGAAGGAGAAAAATTGCCCAAATTATTTGTGGGCTGAGGCTGTAAATACAACCACATATTTGGTCAATAGATTAACATGTAAAGCTTTGCAGGGTATGACACCATATGAAGCATGGTGGGGTAAGAGACCTACTCTAGATCATTAGAAAGTATTTGGATGTTTGGCATATGCATATGTGCCATCTCAATTAAGACACAAATTGGAACATAAAGCTGAAAAGTATGTGTTCATTGGATATGATGATAAGCAGATGGGATATAGTTTGTGGAGTCCATCCACAGAACAATTCCTTGTGTCAAAGGATGTTACATTTGATGAGCAAGGTACTTGGTACGCAGGTACAATCAATATTCATGCAGGTGATGAAGAAGTTGTGACTCAAAAGAAAG
Source organism: Ceratopteris richardii (assembly GCA_020310875.1). Classification (NCBI taxonomy): domain Eukaryota; kingdom Viridiplantae; phylum Streptophyta; class Polypodiopsida; order Polypodiales; family Pteridaceae; genus Ceratopteris; species Ceratopteris richardii. Next base: position 70,211,228 of record CM035421.1, on the reverse strand, counting down.
GTAAATCAAAGGTTCAAATATTTGATGAAGAAGAGAATAATGAAGTATAGGTTGAAGTTGAAGAAGTGCCAAGGTTTGATCCAGAATGTGATGAACCAGAAACCTCAAGAAGTGGAGAACTCAGAAGGTCATCAAGACACAAATGGCAACCTACAAGGTATAGCTATGACACTTCTTTTTTGGCTACCAAATATTATGCTTATATGATAAAGGCAGATGAAGATCCTTCTACATATGAAGAGGCAAAAGGTAAGGAAAATTGGGAGAAAGCTATGCAGGAAGAGTGTGAAGCATTGATGGAGAATGAAATATGGGATTTGGTTCCTAAACCAAATAGTCAGAAGATCATTGGATGCAAATGGGTCTACAAGACAAAGAGGTTTGCAGATGGAAGTGTGTCTAGATATAAAGCTAGACTTGTTGTGAAAGGATTTGCTTAGACATATGGTATAGATTATGATGAGACTTATAGTCCTGTGACAAAGATGACAACCATCAGGACACTCATAGCTATTTCTGCATGTAAAGGTTGGAAATTATGTCAATTAGATGTGAAGAATGCTTTTCTAAATGGTTACATTTCAGATGATGTTTTCATTGAGCAACCACAAGGATTCAGAAATGAAAGGTATCCAAATCATGTATGTAAGCTCAAGAGAGCTTTGTATGGTTTGAAGCAAGCCCCAAGGGCATGGAATTATAGACTTGTGAAGTTCTTGAAGGAACTTGGTTTTCAAGTATCTAAAGCAGATAGTAGCTTGCTTGTCAAAGCAAGTGATGATGGGTTCTTTTACATGTGCATATATATTGATGATATAATTCTTATAGGTACAGATGAGAAAGGCATTCAAAGTCTAAAGAAGCAAATGGAGAAAGAGTTCAAGATTAGTGACTTGGGAGATTTTTCATATTTCTTGGGCATGGAGATCTCATACACTCAACATGGAGTATATGTAACTCAAGAAAGGTATTTGAAAACTTGTTGATCAAGTTTAAAATGGATGATTGCAGTGTAGCACCTACTCCAATGGAGGTGAATCACAAATTGAGCAAATATGGAGGAGAAGTTATCAAGGACATGAAGCTATATTAAAGTTTGGTTGGTAGTTTGATCTATGCTACATTAACTAGGCCTGACTTGTCATATGCAGTTGGAGTATTATCTCAATTCATGCATTGTCCTAGGAAAGAACATTGGGTTGCAAGACAAAGAGTGTTGAGGCACATTAAGGGTACACTTTAAGAAGGTTTGTATTATGGTTTTACATCAGATACAAACATCAAGATATATAGTGATACAGATTGGCAGGTAATCCCGATGACAGGAGATCAACTTATGGATACTTGCATTATGTGGGAGATAAGTTAATTTCTTGGTGTTCAAAGAAGCAACACACAGTTGCTTTATCATCCACAGAGGCTGAGTACAAAGGTATGTTGGAAGCTGCAAAGGAAGTGATATGGCTTAAGACTCTTATGAAGAGTTTTGACATCATTTAGAGTACACCCACTATTCATGGAGATAACATGAGTTCATTGTATTTAGCTGCTAATCCTATTTTTCATGCCAGGACTAAACACATTGAGATTCAGTATCATTTTCTAAGAGAGAAGGTGATGGATAAGGAGATTAAAGTTATACATACTTCAACAAAAGATCAGATAGCTGATATGCTAACCAAAAGCTTGGATGGACCAAAGCTACAAAGATTCAAAGACATGGCAGGTATAAAGAAGATAGAGAAAACCTCAATTGATGATTGAGGGGGAGCTGTTGGTGCAAGGCAATCAACAATTGAAGTTTTGATGAAGTTTTGAAGTCAAGGATTGAAGAAAAGATCAAGATATGAAGTATGAAGAAAGTACATGTTTAGAGAATGAAGATGTGTATACATATGTACATTAATTTAGAGTTAGCTTACTTATACTTTTGTATAGTGATGAACTTGTACATATTTGCCTGTATATACAAGGAAAAATGTTAGAGCAAATATAAGAGATTGTGTGACAACAAGAATTGATTAGAATTAGAAGTTATTAGACACTTGTGAAGTGAGTAAGATAGCTCTCTCATCCAGATGTAAAACTTTTCAGTAATGACAAAAAGTTGCGCTCGATTTTTCTGTGTGTTCTCCTTCTGTGCTAGATAATTTCAAGAATCCTTTTGTAGGTGTCTAATTCCATAGTTAATGAGTCTATGGCTAAAGTTTGAGAGCCTAATTGTAAACAGGCTGTGAGAATTATGAGTAGGAACATTCATATGTGAGGAAGTATTGAGTGTCTTTTGAAACAGGTGCAATCTCGATGGTCAAAGAAATGGTGAGTTCTTAGTGCACAGTGTAAAGTTTTGCACAAATGAGTAGTCAAAATCTAAGTTGGAAGGTAAGCCATCTATGGCTAAAAGTATTTGCATAAACAGATTCTAGTTTGGGAGAACCAGCTTTAGAAGTTGCAGGTGTCAAAGTCGACTGTAAAGAACTATAGTTTTAGACATAGGTGACTTGCTAAGATCATTTCTCAAGATCTAGTGAGTCTTTTGGAATGATTTAACTTGGAGGAGGTGTGCAAACTATAGGCAACACCTTGTGCAAAGTTTTTGTAAAAAACTTTACACATTTGACAAGTAGATGAGTGAGTTATGTGCAACAAACTTTCTGTGTAGTCATCTTCTTCACAATTTGTTCAAGATTTTGGTAGATGAGTATTGATCCTCCAAATTGGTGAAGGTTTTAAGTTATTCTTGATATAGAGGTGCTCTAATTTCAAGAATAACTTCTTCTTTTGGAGATTAACACTCTCCATCAGTTCTTTGGTGTTGTTGCCTGATGCATGCCCCTGCGAGGCTTTGGGCAGATGGTTGTTCTTTTCTTTATGAGCTTTTGTTTTTCACTAAGCAGTTTTATTCTTTGATCTTCTTCATCTTCTTCTTTTTTTGCTCGATTCCCCTTCCACAGTGATCCACACCGCCCTCTTAGTCACAACACATGAACATTAGACAAGTACTCTTAAGGCAGGGGTTGTCCACGCTGCCCTCTTCATACCAACACATGGGTTTGAGAATGATGGAGAAGAGGGAAGGAAGATGGAAGGAGTAGGAAACGAGGGAAGAAGAGAGGGTGTATTGAATAGAATAAGAAAAGGTTAACGGTAATGAAAATGGAAGGAATTGGAGAAATGAATGTGATTGAAATAGAAAATATTACAAAGACATGGGATACTTACAAATTAGGAGCTTGTATAGCTCTCTCAATACAGTTACATAGGGTAGAATCCTTCTCCTAGGTTTGGAGTGCCCACTACACCCACATTGTGTACCTGCATACAACTCTTCTTGCTTTTGGAGGGCACCCAAGGGGTCCTTTTATAGGCCTTTTGGGGAGATATTTAGGGATGATATTTTGAGATGAATCTTCTAGATATTTTACATTTGTGGTGAGATAGGAATTCTTCACAAAGATCCACAAGATGCTAGACTCAAGATGGTGCGATATTTGGCCTGTTTTTACATATTTATTGGATATTTTGAGGTTGTATTACAAAAATATGACATTTTCTCCTCCAAATGCATGAAAGGGGTCCAATCCACCGAATTTTGACTTTGCTACATCATTCTTTTCAGTTTGGGGCTCAAGAATATAAGATATATGCATAAACAAAAGGTTTCCCTTGTTGAAAACTCAAAAAGGTGTGTCAGGGCTATGGGGCTTTGGAAAAACTTTTGTTCCATTCTAAAGAGAGTGGGACAAGGTTTAAATACTTGAATATTCTATACTTTCTATCTCTCTTTTATTTCCCCTTCCATATTGATCATTTCTCTTTTATTATAGGGAGATCTAGTCATATCTTTAGTGGTGGGGCCCACTTGGATTCTATCTTTCATATTTATTTTATACATATCCATATCATAGGGAAATATAATAAATAACATATTACATATATAGAATAAGATTATTGCTAGAGGAGGTATAAAAAATATAGCCCTCAGTGTCCAAGACACACACACACGCTCAATAATCACTATGAAAGCTTCCCTATACTCAACCCACAACTAGAAGTGGCCACAGTAGGCTGATTCTTGCTCAACGAAGATATGCATGAGCTACCAAGCATGAAGCAAAAACCACTAGTGGACACACGAGTGTCATAGCAGCCAACAAAATCAGAGACAAAAAAAGCATGTAAATCTAGCGGTAGTGATTCCCCTTGGGATAAAACAATCCAAGTAGTCGGGTACCACTCAAGTAGTGAATTATGCGCTTAGACACCTACCAATGCTTGACACCTGGGAAATGCATAAACCTGCTCATCTGAGATACACAAACTAAGTATCAGGTTAGGTAGTGCATAAGTAAATCAAGCATCCAACAAGCTGATAGGGAACAATATCAAATGCATCTCCAACATCATAAAGACTCAACTGTAAACCTATTTTTGTAGGAGTGGTAATAGGTTTTCAATCTTCAAAGCAAAAATGCTGCAATAATGTGTCAATATATATTTTTTGATACAAAACTATTCTGCCATCAACCTGCATAAATTGAATGTCCAAATAATGATGCAAATGCCCCAAACTTGACACCTCAAAAGAGGCATGCAAATAAGTCTTCAAATCAACAATATGCTTCTCATTAGGACCAATGAGTAGCATGTCATCAACATAGATAACAATGATGATAAGTACATCATTTTCATGCTTAACATATAAGTTGCTCTTAGTTGGATTTTTCTCAAAACCATGTGTAATCAAGTAGGCATGTATCTTTTCATACCAAGCATGTGGTGCTTGCTTCAAACCATATAATGACTTTTTCAACCTACACACTTTATTTTCATGCCCTTTCTACACAAAACCATGAGACTGAAATACTTCTTCATGTAAGTCAACATTAAGAAATGCAATTTTAATGTCCAACTAATGTACGTTCCAACCATGATGAGATGCAAGTGCACAGATGCTATGAACGGTGGTCATTCAACAAATGGGTGCAAAGGTCTCATCAATGCCTATTTCTTGAGCATAACCTTCTGCAACAAGCCTAGCCTTATAACTATCAACTGTTTCATCAGGTGTATGCTTCAACTTGTATACCCATTTAGAGCCAATGGCATTTTTGCCTGAAGGAAAATTACATGAAGGCCAAGTACCATTCTTCATAATAGGATCATATTCTGATTGCATATTATCCATACAAAATTTTTTGAATTTTGTGCTTCATCAAAAGAAATGGCTCATTCTCATCACAAAGACTAAATGTAGCTATAGCATAGCAATCTGATGCAAAAGAAGCACTATGAGAGCTTGAACAAGTACAATATGAGAGAGGTGCATCTAATTTGCTATCTCGCAAAGTCTGCACAAACCATTTAGGCATAGTTTTTGCCTCCTCTATATCAACCCTCTCATCAACAAGTGCATCATGTTTATCTGCATCAAAAATGTTTTGATCTGTATCATCATGTGAAACCTATAAAGGTTGAGAAATTGCCTCATTTGGACCAACACTTGACTATCCACCTATAAAAAGAGGTAGCAGAATGTCGTACACATCTTTGAAGCTAACTCATGTCTCCATAGTACATGAAAGTAATGGTAGGATTGCATCCTCCATAAAAACAACATCATGGCTAACCAAAATGCGTTTAGTCCATGGATGATACAAACAATAGCTTTTGCTTTCAAAACTATACCCAACAAAAATACATTTCACTAATTTATCATACAAACATTGTGTTGTTGTTCAAGCACTAGTACCAAGCCTCATATGGAGCAATAGATTGAAGTGCTTTGGTGGGACACCTCTTAAGTACATATGTTTCAGTACACATAACAGCCTCAAGCTAGAAACTATGGTGAAGCCTGACTTTTGACCATACACCTCGCCATCTCCATGAGAGACATGTTCTTTCTTTTAGTGACTCCATTCTATTGAGGTGTATATGGCACTGTGCATTGATGTTTAATCCCATGTTCAACCACAAATGCATTAAATCAGAAGACATGTATCCTTGCCCTCAATCAGAACAAATGGTGTCCATCTTACATGACATATTTTCAGCCAAAACCAAAAATTGTTTGAAGCACATAAATACTTCAGACTTTTCTTTCAATGTAAACACACATGCATGCTTGGGAAAATCATCAATAAAAGTCATGAGATAAAGGTAGTTCCCAAAAGAAGGTGTCTGCATAGGACCACAGACATCACTCTTAACAAGATTTTTGAGTAGCTCGAAGTTAACTATCTTTTTGAGAGGATGAACACTACATTTTTCCAAAAATACAGCCTTTATAGACATGTTTCTCAACTTTGGGGAGAGAGGACACCACTTCAGATTTCTGCAAGTGTAGAAAACTAGCAAAATTTATATGAACAAAGTGTGCATGTGAAAGCTTTGCATTTGAGATAGCCTGAGAATCTTTGAATGCACATGTTGAATCATTCACAAATTTTGTATATTCTATGAGCTTATACATCCCACAACATAGAATGCAAGAAGCAATAATAACATAGCCATTTGAAAGATCATGAATTGTACATCTATCATCAACAAATCTGACAACCAAGCCAATCTCGACTAATGCTAAAATTGATTACAATTTTTCTTGATCCCTGGCACGTACAAAGCATGTGACAGTGTGAAAGAACTACCATCTATAGTGTCAAAATGATCTTACCAACTCCCATTATAGGATAAGATGAGTTTTTAGAGCATGTGAAAGTACTCCCTATATGGGAAGGCTTAAGTGAACTGAAGAAATTATGCTACGAGGTAATACGTTTGGTTGCCCCACTATAAAAGTTCCAAAAATATAAGTCTACTGTAGACATACACTACTTATGAGAAGATGGTTCATAGTTGCAAACGTTAGTAAATTCCCATTCTTCATTCTGCACAAGATTAAGAGACTCTATTTTAGGTGTAGGGGCATCTACAACAACCATTCCAACCTCTTTCTTCTTTGCCTCTTTTGCAGCCAGTTTTAGACAACTCTTTATGAGATGATCATTTCCTTTACAATATTTGTAGAACTATTTTTGCTATTTTGTTTTCCTCTCTTCTTTGTCTTCCTTGAATGATTGTGCATATTAGCAAATTTTTTCTTACTACTCGACTAAATCCTCAAATTTTAAGGCATTTGGGATGCCTTTCATCACCAACAAAATAGTAGACGCAAAACTCTACTGTCTGGCAAGACTTCTCCAACACAAATCAACTGCTCCTTCAAATCTTTGGTCTTTGTTAAAAAACTTTCCATAGAATCTTCTTCATTCATATGTTCACTCTCCGATTGTTTTCACAAGCAAGCAACATGAGCCTCATTTCTTTCCTGGTACAAAGTCGTAAGTGTATCCCAAGCATACTTTGTTGTTTTTCAAGAGTGAATATGAGGGATAATGGCACATTTGAGACACAAGGCTATCAATGCATGTGCATGAGCATCTTTGCCATCCCAATGAAGTTGCTCTATAGTAGGTGCAAGAGGAACTGAAGCAAGAATAGGAACTTGAAGATCATTCTTCGACACCATCAGCATCACTCCATATAATTGTATTTGCAAGTGTAGTAAGTAGTTTTTCACCACAATATTCTAGAATCCTTTTGCGACCAATACATGATGCATCTTATATGCCTAAAATGGGTAATTGGTATATCCAACTTACCCTCAATAGCCAACATACAGAATACATCATTGCTTTTAGCCATGGCCACTGATTAAGGTACCTCAATGGAGAAAAGTGATTGTATCTCAAAAAGTTGAATAGAACTACTTGTCAAGTTTTGCTAAACATGTGGCAGACTTTGAAGCACTCGTGTTGGCGAACCAATACCTATATATATGTTTGGCACAAAAAGATGAAATCACCTACACATGTGCTATGATAGTGCATGTGGAGGCTAGAATGAGCTCAGATCAAAATTTTGACAACACAAAGCAAAGCAATTTTGAACACCTATTCAGCTTGAGTATGCTCACAAATTTTGTGTGATTCTGAGACTGTGACCGAAGGGGCATTGATGATGCCCTAGATGAAGTGGTGACCTACTCTGATACAAATTGTTGGAGTTTGAGGTCTGTGGAAGCATGCAAACAACACAAGGAAGAAGAAGAAGAAGCTTGGAGCACAACACACAATACTGAATGTATTACCAAGTGGATGTACAAAGACAAGTGACCCGTTGGGTTATAGACGTATATACAAGTTGGGGGAAAAAAACTCCCAAAGAGGGAAAAAAGTACCCCGGTGGTCCTAAGTGTTTTCACATAGATCACTACTGAAATACATCAATAGAAGGAAGCACCTCCCAAGCTAACTTTGTTGCTAGATGTAAATGGTCAAGAGGAAGAGGTAGACAAGGTAGTAGGAGAGCTCAAGGCTCCTCACGATGTGCCATATGCAGCCTATCAAATCACATCACAAAACATTGCTTCAAGAACCCAAGGCATTAGAGAGGAAGAGGATACAACAAAGGTGAATATGGAGCTCCTAGAGGCACGTACAACAATTCATATGGATACATCAAAAACAACTACCAAGGAGGATGAAAAGGAAGGAGAGAAAACAACAATTACACAGATGATCAAGCTCAAGAGAATTCACTTCTACTTATGAAAATAAGAGAATAAAGGAATGTAAATATGATGAACATGTATTCTACATTGACTCTAGATGCTCAAATCATGTATTAGGGAATGTAGCCTTGCTCTCAAACTTGGAAGATCCAAAGAATAAGCATGAAGCTCAGACAGGTGATGATACAAGGCACCTTGTGGAGAACATAGGGAATGTGAAGACTTCCAATAGTAATATGAATCTTTTGCGTAGAGTTGTCTATGTACCAAGTATTACAAGGAACCTAACATATGTAGATCAGATTGTGGAGAAAGGTTTGCATGTGAGATTCACCAAGCATGGAACCTATGTAGAGGATGCATATCAAGGCTTCAAGAGAATAGAAAAGGGAGAAAAAGCAGGTAGATTGTTCACATTTGAACTCCAAGACACCAAGAACATAGCCTTGTTCAATTATGGTACCGAAACATGTGTGTGGACAAGCTCCTAAAGATCTCCCTATATGTACCCTTTCCTTGTGAATGGTCACACAAGCTCCTAAAGATCTCCCTATATGTACCCTTTCCTTGTGAATGGTTGCCTATGAGATTTTCCAAATTGACATACACTCACTTGCACATCATGTGTTGCTTTGAATATTGGGTAGTCCAAGCACACTTTGATCTTGACTGATTTGTTTGAGGGATCTTTCTCCAATGCGATCCAATCTTTTATGCAAAACCTCTAGCTCTAATAGGGTTTGGGTACCATCTATAGATTATTGTAGCAAACGAAAAATTCTTTACTTTATGAGGCATAAGGATGAAGTGTTCTCGTGTTTTAAGGAGTATCTAGCTCTTGTGGAAAATCAAATAGGTAAAATCCCTAAAAACACCAAGGTCTGATGGAGGGGAACAATACTTCTCCCATGAATTTGATTCCTACTTACAAGATAGAGGAATCAAGAAAGAAATTCCCACCAAATACACATCTGAACATAATGGAGTAGTAGAGAGGAGAAATAGGGACATTGTTGAAGCAGCAAGGTCCATGTTGAATGAGAAGAAGCTACCAAATTACTTATGGGAAGAACTTGCATCCACTCCCACATATTTTATAAAACGATTACCCTCAAAAGATATGGATGGTGTGACCTCTTATGAAGCTTGGAATGGAAAGAGACCCAAGCTTGGACCATCACAAGATATTTTTGGGTGCGTTTCATATACACACATAGAATCTCTAATCAAAGGTAAATTAGATCCTAAGGTAGATAAGTGTATCTTTATAGGTTACGACCTCAATAAAAAAGGTTATAGACTATATAACCCTAGCAATAAAGGGTTCATGGTAAGTTGAGATGTTGTGTTTGATTGAAAAAAGTCATGGTTTGAACATGATTGCAAGAAGATCAAACTATCATATGACCTACAAGAAGACTTTTCAACACTCTCAAGCAAGAGTACACATACACTTGAAGCATCAAGTGATTCTGAAGATAATTAGAAGAATCCTATGAAGGAGGTTAACTCATGGAACTCCAAAGGCAAGGCCAAGGTACAAGAGTTGAGGGATGTTGCAGAATCCTCTACCATCAACAAATCTACAAGGGAGAAGAGGAAGATAGAAAGGTATGGCTATGACACATTATTAGTGACTAAACATTCTATCTATTTAGCACACGAATTAAACTTTGAAGAGCACTCATCTTATGAGTAGGCCAAGAAGAAAGGAGAATGGATGAGTGCTATGGAAGAAGAAATTGAAGCCTTGCAAGAGAACCACACTTGGGAATTGGTACCCAAGACTCCAACCATGAAGATCATTGGGTCCATATGGATATACAAAGTGAAGAAGAACTCTAAAGGAACCATTAACAAGTACAATGCTAGACTTGTTGCTAAAGGATATGCTCAGACCCAAGGTATTGACTATGAGCATACCTTCTCTCTTGTGACAAAGATGCCAAAAATCAGAGTACTTATGAGAATTGTAACTTGCAAGAATTATAAGATCTATCAAATGGATGTGAAGTATGCATTTATCAATGGATGGATATATGACGAGGTACATATGGATAAGCTCCCTGGGTTTGAAGACTCGCATTTCCATGAATATGTATGTAGGTTAAGGAAGGCCTTATATGGGTTAAATCAAGTTTCAAGAGCTTGGAATCCTAGGCTTGTGACCTATTTGCAAGATAAAGGTTTCAATGTGAGCAAAGCAGTTCCTTCACTCTTTATCAATAGGACACATGGAAAGATTGTATACCTTTGTGTATATCTGAATGATTTCATACTTACATGTAACGATGTTGAAGGTATCAGGAATTCAATATTACTGGCTTATGACATCTCACTTACTTCCTTGGATTGAAATGCTATACAGAGAGAAGTGTATGTATCTCACTCGAGAGAAACATATCAAGGACATGCTAGACAAATTCTAAATAGAGAATGCTAAGGTTGTAGGTAGACCCATGGAGGTAAATTCAAATCTAAGTGCTCATGAAGGTGAGCTAATGGAAGATATAACAAGCTATCAAAGCTTGGTGGGTAGTTTGAACTATGCCACACTCACTAGGGTAGAAATTTGCTATAGTGTAAGCGTTCTAAGCCAACTCATACATAATCCTAGGAGGCCACACATGGAAGCAGCTAAAAGGATTCTCAAGTATCTCAAGGGAACCAATAAATGAAGGTTTATTTTATCCATATACCTCTGATGTAGATATAAAGCTATTCTCTGATGCAGATTGGGCAGCATCAAAAGATGATAGAAGGAGTACTTCATGTTATCTTACATTTTCAAGTACAAAGCTTATATCATGGCCATCTCATTAGCAACCCATTATTTCTCTGTCATCTACTAAAGATGAATATAGAGGTTTGGCAAGTACAACTCAGGAATCCATGTGGACTAACACATTATACTCAGATTTGGTTGTGAATTCTTTCACTCCTCATATCTTTGGGGACAACATAAGCTCCTTACATCTTTCAACAAATCCAATTTATCATGCGAGGAACAAAATAATGAGGTCCATTATCAATATTTTAGGGAGAAAATCATTATCCATGCATATGTATCCACTCAAAAACAATGTGCATACATGATGACCAAAGCATTGGATGGAGTGAAGCTAAGCAGATTTCAAGCTATGATTGACTTCACGAAATATCAAAGAATTGAATAATCAAGAATCTTAGGCTTGAGGGGGATTTTTTTGTGCATGGAGCAAGCCTAAGTGCTTGTCCCTATGCATTAGGGCTTCACATGAAATTGGAGGCACAAGCTTATATAAAGTAAAGAGGATATTTGGAAATAATCTTGTTTTCATATTCCGAGAAAATTGTCACAACCATATTTTAATTCAAATTCAAAATAACTCCCAAAGGTATGGGTCACTTTTAGGTAGATCCAACTAGCCATCATGTGTGAAAAGCGTACTTATACACTCAAATTTTAGTAATGTGTATCGTAGTTGATTACCACACCCTTTTTATGTGGTTCATGTACTAGAATCGATGCTTGTGGAGTCCTCCAAACTCTCAATTTATCATATCTCAATTATTGTATAGATTTACAATACATTGTCATAGCTACATTGTTCTCTATTTGCTACTATAGTACATGTATTGAAGTATGTCATCTTGTTGGAGTCGTTTCACCATGTATATGTTGTTTTTATCTAATCTATTGATTCGATTATGAAGTCGCAAATCTTATGAGTATTCCTACAAATTTTTATAGTCATTGGAGTTGTACATATTGATTTATGAACAAATCAAAGTGATTGTGTCTGTTGAAGGCAGGGAAATCTGGAAGATGAATGATTAATTTGAATTCAGAAAAGATGGTTAAACGTAGATATTATCTAGTTAGATATATCTTTTTGGTGTATTGGATTTTAATAAAATAAAAAGAAAAAGACGGTTATGTTGAGATAAAAAGGGACATGTCGTAGGAAGGAGAGAAGACGTTACAAAAGGAAGGAGCGCGACAACCGTAGAGAGAAGAAGCTTCGCTGACAGAGACTTTGGAGGACCAGAAAACAGGTTCTGCAGGAAACATTATATAGACTGTGATTGATGTAATCGAGTGATGTATCAAATATTGTTTATGAAGTTTTAATACTTACAAATCTGTAATCGCGGTGCTAAGTCGATCAAAGAAAGAACAGAAATGTCTGCGAGACAAGGTTTCTTGTTTGTAAATCTTCTATTTCTGCTAAGTCAATAGAGAGATTCAAATTATCTGCACAGAAGCGCATTGAAAATTGTGTGTCTGTGAGTGTGTAAGAACCTGTTAGTCTCCAAAATGTGTAAATCTGGAATGTGATTGTGTAATTCTGAATCGATACAAGTTACCGGAAAGTCACCGGAATGGAAGATTACGGTAGATTTTTCAAATATGTTTTCGGTGGAATCTCTGTGAATGAAGATCAGTGCAAAGGGAAAATGTGTAATTCTGATTTGCTCTATATTTAGATGTTGTGTTGAACCTTTGGAACCCTCAACACAATTGGCGATCCTACTGTACGGCTGAAACAGCCTCAAGAAATGCATGAGGGACATATGCAACCGTTTTGGTAAAGTATATTTTACGAGGGCACAGGTAAGAGTAGCGAACGTGGAGACATCTTCAGACTTTTACGAGTGGTACGAGGCCAAGGAGCAGGAAGCTCTGGGCACTGAAGAGGAACAAGGGGAAACAGGTGCAGCAGAGGCAAGGTTAGTGTGCGGCATACTTGGAGCGTTATTCCTCACAGAAGCAACTGTAGGGGTAAGAAGACGACTCCAGTTTGACCCACTTGCAGGGGCGACCGGTCAAAGAACTAGGCGCACACCTCAACCACAGCCAATGGCTCAACCACCTCCTAATCCTAAGGTCAAAGTCGCTCATTTCAGTGGAACCTCTAAGGAGGATGCTGATTACCATGTGGCTCAATTCGAAATAAAATGGACAGCGAATGGATATCCAGCTATGTATGGTGATGATATTAAGCTTCAACAGTTTGCAGCCACGTTGGAAGGACGAGCTATGAGCTGGTTCAGTCAATATGGCATTGCCCATTTTGCTACATATGATGATTTAAAAATAGCATTCTTGCAACGATTTAGAAAAGAAAAGACGCCTTCCAATGTGTTAAGGAAGTTGAGGGCCATCAGACAAAAGACCATGCTAGTGGAAGACTATGCTCAGAAGTTTCGGACCCTAATGGAGAGGTTGCAAGGTAATGAACGACCCACTGATGAGATGTTGGTAGGATTTTTTTTGAAAGGATTACGGAGCACGATAAGACATGCGGTGGCTAGTGTGGACATTGCAAATGGCTTTAATGTATTAGTATTAGCAGCGGCGCGTGTGGAAAGAAGGTTTGGACGAGCCAAAAAGAAGCAGTCTGATTCTGGTTCAGAGGTTGAATCGGATTCAGCAACGGAGTCGGGCAAGAGTTCAAGTGAGTCTGACACTGACGACTATGATGATGAAATAGTGAGGACAAAGCATCGTAAGCATAAAGCCAAGCACAGTAAAGAGGAGGAATGGATTGATAAGTTAAAGAGACATGGGCATTCTATACTAGCTCCAAAGGAAAAACGATTTTGTGATATCTGTGACAAAGAGGGACATACAACAACTCAGTGTTGGTATAACCCTAAGCATAGAGGGCAAAGTTCTCGGCAGGACAATTGAAATCTTAATGAAGTAGCGGCCAATCAGGCTATTCCTATCCAAGGGCGAGGTAATTTTCAGAGACAGCAACAAGTAAGACCCCCATGGAGAGATCAAGGAAATCAACAAGGCAACAACCAACAAGGCAATCACTAAGGTCGACCACCAAGGGTAATGCCTTGTGGATATTGTTCAGCTCCCGATCATTGGATAGGGCCGAATTGCCCTTTGTGGGTAAAGCATCGTGAAGAAAGAGGTATACCTGTTATTAGGTATAATTAGCATAATCAACAGGGACAACATCAACAACAGGGGCAACAGGCGGCTCAGGCGAATGCCATGCTGATAGAATGGCCAGATCAAGTGGATAGAGCCCATGATGCACCCAGTACATCTGATTGAATGCACGTTAAGAATAATAACTAATGGCAGTGTGATTGTAAACAATGTGGGAAAGGTAAAGAGGTGGAAGTGTTGGCGGTTACAAGATCAAGGAATAAAGGCCCTATTGATTGGCAGGAACAAAGACAAATCCGAGACAAGGTTTTGAAGCAGGTTCGGGACGAGCCTCATAATAAGGCGAGGTGTGGAGGTCAGACTGAGCAACAACAGGGTGTGAAATTGATACCTCCCACAATGGAGCGGGATAAGGCACCGAGTCAGCAAGGCTGGGCAAATGATTGGTTTGATGAAATCATTAGCTCACCGTTATAGTTGTCCTTAGATCAACTGTTATCTTTGGTACCTGTGTTTCGAGAGAAATTGTTGAGAAAGCTACTTGGGTATCATGCAGAGCCCGAAATTAGGTCGATCCCTTCAATCTCAGCCAACAGTATTGATCCAGCAGATGTGGATTTTGTAGTTCCAGTAATTTAGGTGCAGTACAACCAGCGGCGATTCGCAGAAGTGTTGCTTGATGGAGGATCGGGGGTAAACATATTACCTGAGCATATTTTTATTGAAATGGGAAGAGGGGTATTGGCTCCAGCACCTTTTCAGGTAAAGATGGCGGATCAAACACGAGTATAGCCGGTAGGCATTCTGAAGCAACAACAAATTATCATCTCTGGCATGACATTTATGGTCAATTTTGTGGTCATCCAAATGTCTGAGTCCGTGTATCCGTATGAAATGTTGTTAGGGCGACCTTGGTTTCAACTTGCCAAAGTCAAGCAGGATTGGGGCTTGAATGTGGTTATGATTACCAAGGGGAAAAAGCAATTGACGATTCCTATGCGTGGACAAAGAAATATGTCGGTACAGGAGAAACCACTTATGGCTCAGACTATTAATTTATCATATGAGATTGAAGATGATGAAGAGGAAAAGTTTTTGCAAGCAAACCCAACGGTGGTGCCGGTATTAGAAGTCGATGTTGCAGGGGTATTAAGTAAGGATCATAATGGTGGGCCAAATGTAGAAGGGCCAGTTCCTGGTGAACAGGTGGCAGGTGCCCAGTTACAAAAGATATTTGATCAACGTATGGACATTCCGGTGCAGCAGCAGATGGAACAACAAGAGAAAGAGATAATTGCGCGGGCGGAAATGATGTATGATTAGAAGTATGCAGGTTCTATGCGCGTGAAGGAGGAGGAGCTTCAAGAGGTTAATTTAGGAACTGAAGCTGAACCCAAGATGATGCGGATTGGTAAAACATTGGAAGGAAAGTTTAAGGAGGATCTTATCTGCTTGCTTAAATAGTATGTAGATGTGTTTGCTTGGGATTATACTCAAGTGAAAGGCATAGACCCGTAGTTGCATCAACACAGGATTAATTTGAAGATGGATGCAGTACCTGTGGCGTAGCAAAGATATAGAATGAATCCTAACTTTGCTAAACAGGTGAAGGAAGAAATTTATAAATTATTGGCTGTCGGATTTATCAAAATGGTGAATCAGGTGACTTGGCTATCTCCCATCATAGTGGTCCCCAAAAAGAACGGGAAGCTCAGAATTTGTGTTGATTATAGAAAGTTAAATGCGGCAACGGTTACAGACCCGTTTCCTATGCCATTTTGTGATGCAGTGTTGGATGCAGTAGCAGGCCATGAAATGTATACTTTTTTGGATGGATTTTCTGGTTATAATCAGATCAATGTAGTTGAGGAGGATCAGCATAAAACAGCGTTTATTACAAAATTTGGCGCTTACGTGTTTACTGTCATGAGTTTTGGTTTGAAGAATGGACCGCCATCGCTCAATTATGTGGCACATAAAGTGTTTGAACCTTATCTACAAGACTTTATGCAAGTATTTGTCGACGATTTTTCGGTCTTCGGTGCAATGATTAAGCACTTGCTACACCTGAAAGCATGTTTTGAAAGATGTCGGCAGTTTAGGATGGTATTGAATTCGTTTAAAAGTGTGATTGCGTTCAGAAGCGGTATTTTATTGGGCCATGTTATATCACAAGAAGGGATGGCTATTGATATTAAGAAAATTGAAGCTATAAGTACAACTAAAGCACGACCAACGTTAAAGAAGTAATGCGGTTTGTGGGTCAAATTAAGTGGCATTCCTGATACTTTAGATATTTAGCAAACATTTCCTTACTGCTGACGCATTTGACCAAGAAGGATGTTCCGTTTATGTGGGCTGATGCTCAAGAGAAAGCATTTCAGTTGTTAAAAAAGATGGTGTCGATAGCACCTATTTTGCAACCACCCGATTGGTCAGTGCCATTCCACATATTTGTGGATGCATCAGATGTGGCTGTAGGAGTAGTTTTGATGCAGCAGAAAGACAAAGGATGGTATAGACCTGTCTATTATGCTAGTAGAGTATTGGTTGCGGCTGAAAGAAATTATCCGGTGACGGAAAGGGAAGCTTTGGTGATGGTATATGCCCTTAACAAGTTTCGACATTATTTGTTAGGCAATAAAGTGGTTTTTCATGTGGATCATCAGGCCTTGGTTTATTTAATCAAGAAGCCCTTATTAACAAGCTGATTAGCTAGGTGGATGTTGTTGTTACAGGAATTTGATTTTGTGATTGTGCATACTCCAAGGAAAGAGCATGCGATGGCAGATTATTTTAGTCGATTGGAATCAGGAGAAACACCCACCGGTGCACTTGATGTATTTTTGGATGCTGACTTGTTTACTGCGCAAGTGGTAGAGGCAGATTCGTGGTATGATCAGTTATTAATTTTCCTGACGGAGGGTGCATTACCACAGTATTTTACACCTGATCAGAGGAGGAAGTTTGCTCTTAAAAGTAGGCCGTATTTGGTTATAGCAGGGGCATTGTACAAAAAGGGGGTGGATCAGGTCATAAGGAGGTGTGTACCAGATTTCGAACAACCAGCTGTCTTACAAGAAGCACATTCAGGTTCAACAGGAGGTCATTTGTCAGGGGATATTACAGGCAAGAAGGTATTACAAGCTGGGTTGTGGTGGCCAATGGTGTTAAAGGATGCGCATGAGTATGCTAAAGGATGTGTGATTTGCCAAAGGTTAGGTCAACCTAATAATTCTGGTCGGATGACTGATCATCCGGTATTACCACTGGATCCTTTCCAAAAATGGGGCATGAATTTTGTGGGGCCTATTAAACCTACCACTCAGTGGGGTAATAGATATATATTGGTGGCAACCGATTATTGTACGAAATGGGTGGAAGCAGTGGCATTGAAGGATAATAAGGCAGCAAGTGTGGCGAAATTTCTTTATCATAATATTATGACCAGGTTTGGGTGTCTGATTGAGTTTGTGAGTTACAGAGGTACTCATTTCCTGAATGAGGTGATTTCAGAGTTAACAAGGATTCATTTAATCCTGCATAAAAAGACTACAGCCTATCATCCTCAAGCGAATGGGCAGGCAGAAAGCACGAATAAAACTTTAATGCGTATTCTTAAAAAATTAGTGCATGAAAATCAGAAAAATTGGGATTTGTTTCTTGACTCAGCTTTGTGGTCATTCAGAACAGCATTTAAAGTGACAACAGGTATGACACCTTTCCGATTGGTATATGGATTGGAGGCAGTAGTACCTATGGAGTTTGTAGTTCCAAGTTTGCGGATTACGGCAGAGAAGATGTTGCCTGAGCTATCGGTTAAACACAAGAGTAAATATCTTTTACAGATTGAGGAGGATCGTTTGATAAGTGCATATATTACGGAGGTGATTCAAAGGCGGAGACAAGCTTGGGTAAATCAGAATGTGAAGTTTAAATTATTTAAAGAAGATGATTGGGTGATGATGTATAATTCTAAGCTAGGACCCCATCCAGGAAAGCTTACATTAAGATACAGGGCCCATATCAGATTGTGCAGGATTTGGGTCAAGGCACTTTTCGAGTGGCAAATGTGTTTGGCACATGGATGGATAAGCCAATAAATGGATTTAGGCTGAAATTATTCCAAGGGAAGCCGCCACATTTGGATTGGTTATCAGCTAATGTGGTGCAAGTCGTCCATAATCCAGAACATCACTTCAGCAATGTTTGTGATCATCGCAGTAAAAGAGTTTATTTTTTCTCTACATTTTTATCTGTGGTAAAGTGTTTTTTGACCTCGTGTTGGTCTAAAACTACATTAAGTAAATTTTTACGATTACAATGGAAACTTGGTTTACAGTTGCAGTTCAATAGTGTGCTAGGGGTTAGCACAAGGCCAATGATGGATGAGGAAGTGTTGCTGCATCGGGGTGTACAAACTAAGGGATATTCCGGGTCTGCAAGTAATGAGGTGTTGGAAATAAGTATACTCCGTATTACGAGTCAGCAGACCTATAAGGAGTAGAGGCATCGAGGGGAATATGAAATGAAAGCTAGTATTCAACCAATTATTATCTTGCAAAATACAATTTGTCGGAATTGTATGGTTGGAAGTTTTTGCATCATAAAATGTAGTATTGAGGAATTTAAATATCAATTTCGTACTCTTGAAGTGCACATGAGTGTTCAGTTCTATGATTCTTCTGGCACGCATAGAAGATTTGTTTAGTGGATTATTGATATGCGGGGCAACCGACTGATGATGATGTTTATGGTATTCTATACTACAATATTATTGTGTTGTATGAAGGGTTATGTGCGTACGTACGTCCATCATTGCAGTCAGTAGCAGTTCAAGCATTCGCACTTGTGGAACGGATATTTTCAGTTCTATTTAATGGCTCTCAAGATAATGCCTTTTTCTGCGTCTTCTGTGTTGGTGTCTGAATCAGGAGTCATGAGAGGACATATGAGAAAGAGAGAGGTTGTAATGCGAAAGGAAAAGACTACTACGGAGGAAAGTAATAGTTCGTTACAGGAGGATGAAGAGGAAATATCGACGCCATCTGCAACGGCTAAGTTTGTGCAAACGCTTATGGAGCCATTCACAGACTTTAAAGTGGAAGTTGATACACAGTCTGCGAAAGATTGTCTAAACACGAGCAGACAAAAGTACTTATTAATGTGGATGATTATCAGTCTTTACAGAAGAAAGCTAAAACACTTCAGGAAGCGTTGGATGAGAAGGTACGAATGTTGGAGGAATTGCAAAAGGACAAGATGCAATATGTGATGGAGTTGTCTAGTATAAAGCGGTCAATGCATGAATTCGAAGAATGGCAGAAGTTTGTGCAAGAACAAATTCAAAAAGAGATGATGGATTTTTCAGTACTTAATGCTACTTTACAGAAGGAACAAGTGATTCTGCATTCGAGATTACAAGTTTTGTAGGAGTTGGAAAAGCAGGTGTTAACAGATGAAGATGTGGAGTTAGATGCTACATTAATGACAAGATCGGATATAGGATTATTGAAGCAGCAACTGCATAAGTATGTTCAGGACATTTGGAATGTTTTCCAAAGTTGTTGGCTCAGTATGTTTAAGCTTCAGCATGAACAAGTCCAGACGTGCTTTGTCTCAAAGTATGAAAAAGATTTAGTATGTGTGATTACAAAGCAAGAGAAGCAAAATGAAGAACAGACACAGATAATTAAGGAGTTGCAGGAATAGTTGTTGCAAAGGAAGCTAGAAGAAAAGGTGGACATATTAATTGAGAAGCGGCAGTTTATTATTGATGCAGATTTTCAGGGAAAGCAGGATGGTGCAGAGGAGGATGTCAATAGTTTGCAGAACGGGAAGGTTGAAGTGGAAGAAGTGCATATTTCCAAACATTCGCAGGAAATAATTTTATATGATTAAGGGATTGCTAAATTCGAGTCTAATTTTTGACAAAATTACCCACCGGGCTGTGCCAGGTGTTGAAGGCAGGGAAATCTGGAAGATAAATGATTAATTTGAATTCAGAAAAGATGGTTAAACGTAGATATTATCTAGTTAGATATATCTTTTTGGTGTATTGGATTTTAATAAAATAAAAAGAAAAAGATAGTTATGTTGAGATAAAAAGGGACATGTCATAGGAAGGAGAGAAGACGTTACAAAAGGAAGGAGCGCGACAACCGTAGAGAGAAGAAGCTTCGCTGACAGAGACTTTGGAGGACCGGAAAACAGGTTCTGCAGGAAACATTATATAGACTGTGATTGATGTAATCGAGTGATGTATTAAATACTGTTTATGAAGTTCTAATACTTACAAATCTGTAATCACAGTGCTAAGTCGATCAAAGAAAGAACAGAAATGTCTGTGAGACAAGGTTTCTTGTTTGTAAATCTTCTATTTCTGCTAAGTCAATACAGAGATTCAAATTATCTGCACAGAAGCGCATTGAAACTCGTGTGTCTGTGAGTGTGTAAGAACCTGTTAGTCTCCGAAATGTGTAAATCTGGAATGTGATTGTGTAATTATGAATCGATACAAGTTACTAGAAAGTCACTGGAATGGAAGATTACCGTAGATTTTTCAAATATGTTTTTGATGGAATCTCTGTGAATGAAGATCAGTGCAAAGGGAAAATGTGTAATTCTAATTTGCTTTGTATTTAGATGTTGTGTTGAACCTTTGGAACCCTCAACAGTGTCTATGCATTTTCATCCTCCTAAGAAGTTGGAATTCACCCCCATGAATTCTTATGCATAATGCACTCAGTATAGTACTTCTAAATTCATGAAATAACTTGTTGTATCACACTAAACACTTCATTTGAAATTGTGTAGAAGGTCTCATGTCAATTGGAACCAAGTTGTGAGCTCTAAGTAAAACTCTAAGTGCCTTCTTCCATAAATAAAAGGTTTTCTCAAGTTGATGAGTACATAGAAGTTATCAGTCTTGACATAGAGTTTTGAGAATGATGTTCCAAAGTATTATGGTGATATAAATGCATATATTGGAAGCTTATAGAGTCTATTAAAGGTCTCTGGAGTTACTTAGTTTGGTCTAGGGCATTTTTTCTAGGACCCTCTCATCTTTGTACATTAGCCATTACTCTTCACATAAGCCGCTCTCAATTTTCGACATGTCTAGACCCCTAACAAATGTTGTGGATGTTGATCTATAAGAAGATTCAAATCTAGCATAGTTATAGAAAATGCAAAGAGAAATTTTCAAGAACATATGAAACAATAAAAGAATCAAAGCCATTTGCAGCCAATTACAAGGCAACAATCTGCTCAATCACACATTAACAGAGGCATTATACCTGGTTTAAAGGCTCTTCTGAAAGAATAGTACTATTGTTCAACTTTTGGTATCTCAACAGTGTCATTGATTGTTACGACATTTGACTATAGGTTGAATGGAGAACAAAGTTCCATCCACAACTGTCATAAAAGATAATGTTACATCCTCATCAAATCAATGTCAATTGCAAGAGAAGTTGAGCACAAAGATGCCCAAGAAGATTCAAAAAAAGAACAACGTATCAATTTCAACTCAAATTGATCTTGTACTAGTGTTTACACCACAAGGGAATGAGGATTCTAGATAGATACATGGCAAGTCAAAAAAATGAAAAAGGTCTAATCCTATGGTAATGGAACTTGACTTTATTGAGATAGAAAGGAACCCCAAAGATTAGCATGGCCTGAAAGAGGAGGAGATACAAGAATTGAAACATGTTCACAAGGATTTTGAGCCTAGGGCTCTGATTCTAGAAGTTGACATATTTATGAACACTAGAAGTGACTATGACTTTCCAAATAGTAAGCCTTTTCTACGATGGTACCTTGAACATTTCAATATGCTTTGGACAAGGTCAAAAAATAGATAAACGATATTCTTGGAGTTCAGGAAGAAATTTATGGGTATTGGGGGGAAGGTTCAGTGTTCATGGAATTTTTAAAACTATTTCAAGAAATTGGCTCATTTTTGGGATAGGAATGTGGATATGGGCCTGAAAATACATTAATAATTGATATTGTTGCTTATAGCTTATTTTAAAACATTAGAAGATGTCTCAGATTGCCAAAGTTGACAATCAGTGAAACACATAACTATTTGTCTAAAAATCTCTATGGTCAACTTTGGAAATGGTTAATTGCCCAAATCAGACTAAGTATGCAAATATTATTTCTAGATCTATTCCTCTTGATGATGAGAGCTTAACTATATATCATAGAATACAATGAGGTCATAGATGAAGACACTGAGAATGCAAATAATGAAAACATTTTAAATAATCATTCTTATAGACATGTTAAATACTTTAATCTTATAAAGATTGTTAGTTATATTGATTATCTGTTAGCTATTTACATGTTAGTCTAATATTTTACATGTTAGCCATTTACATGTTAGCTACTTTCAATTCATTGTAAATTATGGCTATAATTGGTGATTTCCTCATAGCTATTAGTGATTTTGTTAGTTATTAGTGATTTATATTAGCTATTAGTTGTAACTTGTTAACTAATTAGTTGTAACTTAGTTACTTGATAGTTACCTACTTACTGATTAGCTACATGTTAGCTATTTCATTCTAGTTGTTAATTGTAACTTACTCATACCTACATGTTAGCTACTTCAAGCTAGCTATTAGTGATTTCTTGTTAGCTGCATGTTACTGATTTGTTGATCACCATCAATGATTCTTGTTAGATATTAGTGATTTCATGTTAGCTATTAGCAATTAGTGATTTCCTATTAGTTGTTAATTATAACTTGTTAGCTACTTACTTAGCTACGTAAGAGTTAATACTTCTTGTTAACTGCCAGTTGTAACTTATCGATTAGCTACATGTTAGCTACTTCCTATTAGTTATTAGTGATTTCTTGTTAGTTATTAATGATTTCCTTTTAGCTATTAGTTATAACTTGTTAGCTATTTACTTTTTAGTTAGCCGCTTGATAGTTAGCTACTTACCAATTAGCTACCAGTTAGCTACTTACCAATTAGCTACCAACTAGTTGTCAGTTAGCTACTTACCAATTAGCTACTTCCTATTAGCTGTTGGTTGTAACTTTCTGATTTCTACTTAGCCATTAGTTGTAACTTGTTCCATGGACCTATTCACACAAAACTTATAACCAAGTTAGTTGTTAATTTTCACACCTTAGCTATTATTTGCCACACCATGTACACTTAAGTTAGAATTTTAGGAAATTGTTACTTAGGAAACTGGCTTGTAATTATCTAGTAGTCAATTTGTGTACTACATAGTGCCAAACTAAAAGTGGTATGTCATCACAAGGGTATTGCAAATCCCAGGGCATACTATTGTGTATGACCTTATAGGAATCACCATTGATGGCAAATAAGTCTAAATAATCTTGGATTGGTAACATGGGAATTTTAATGCATCTTATAAGATGGAATTACATATAAGCTAGTGTTCTTGTTTCTAAGAAATTGTAGACATTATCTTCTAGTCTCTCATAAAATAAACCCAGCACATAATATTTTTCTAAAGCTATTAGGTTGTTTCAAGCATCCACTATAGTCTTCAAAGTGAATTGTCTACCTTGTGTGCATTTTAATAAATAGAGATATGCAACTTCATCATTGTCCTCCTCAGTGTTGACTCCAAAGCTATCATCCACTACCAACACATCTGATAGATAGATTCCATCATCATCAAATGTAAAATTGGAAACCAATGAGTCATTTGCTTCATGTGATTCACTAATAGCAGTCAAAATATGGTATGCCCAATTTTGAATGTAACATTTTTTTATGCATCTTTTCCACTGACCATGAATACAATGAAAGCAATAACATGCTAGTTCTCTGACACCAATGCACTGTCCATCTAACCTTGAATCGCCATGAATCAAATGCAAGGACCGAACTTGAGATATCCCCTTAATTTCCCAAGCCTTCTCCATGTTCACTTCATCAATCTTCACTTCCCATAAGACTTGTGTAACATCTCTCCCTTTTGAAACTCACAAATCTCCTCTGAGAACTTCCACAACATCTACACCACACCATCACATTGTCAGGTTTAAGTTGTTCATGGGTTAGCACCCTTTTCACAACTACACCTTTACTGTCATCTTCTCCCTTCCCATGCCCTGACTCAAAGAAGTTCCATATCATAGTCATGCCAGTTAGCCCTAGATATCTTCCTATGAAGTAGAATGGACGTTTACCTTTAAATTGAGAGGTTGCATCATCTGACCATACCCAATGTTTGCTTAAGTCAAGGTTTAGCTCTCTCAACCATTGCCAATGTAATTGGAAACAAGGTTGCACAAAAAGGGTGATGTGCTTCTTGTCATCGGATATGAAGAAGTGGAATACCAAGCTTTGGAAAGTGTTGATGAAGTTGCTCCATCCTGAGAGCCTTGGTGAAGATGAGTGCTCCATTTTCTTGAGTTGGATAATATCTTATCTCCATGATCCCATCCTTGATCAACTCATCTATGTGCTTGGTATGTGCATGATCAACTCAACCATACTTCTTCCCGTGCTACAACACGCTACTTTGTACTCGAGTTCAGTAGAAGATAATGCTCGAGTCAATTGTTTCTTACTAATCCAAAAGAAAATCCCATTCATAAAGAAGAGCAATAAAAATTGATTTTCTTGTATCAATATCTTCTTCCCAATCTAAATTATAGTATCCAACCAAAGATTCTCATTCCTAATAGAGAATACCATAATTAGTTATTCCTTTCACATACTTGAGTATCCACATAACTGCCTAAATGAGTTTGTCAAGGCTTGTTAGAGCACATCCTTACTACACCAACAACATAGGATATAGCCAGTTTGCTATTGCATACATGGATATGAATTTCACGTAATCCTTGTATCTAGCAATATTAATGAGAGATGAAGTGTTGCTCTAGCACGCTGGTAAGTACCACATTAAAAAGCTCCACCTCCTTAATGTCAATCCGTGGAAGAGATAGGAGTGATATGAAGATCATGAATGCATGAAGTAGTGAAGGTGAAGGTGAGAAGCATGAAAATGCACACACATATACACACACACACAAGGAAGAGACAAGCGAGACACAATGGAAAGTAGAAAGTAGACTCTATTGCTCAATAACACTATTACAAGCTCAATCTAGCTCTAATCTCTAACTTGCCAACACAATCTAACCTCAAAAATGATCTCTCTAGCTCTTTTTATAGATTCTAGACTAGTTTTGACCGATTTCACATCTAGTGTCCGTCATAGTTAAAAAATAGGTTCTTGGGGTCATTTGAGGGTCTAAACGAGATCTAAAAATAACCAAAATTGGTATGCTCGTTCTACCTAAGCTTCTCAAGCTCGAGGACTCCTTGGCTTGCACAAAATGGAACTGGATGATGCAAAATTGGGTATTCTATGGTACATATGTTATAAAAGTGATGAAAATCACTATTTGGAGTTTTGAAAAAGTAATATCAAGTATATTTCTTTGAAAAAAATGATTAAATGGCTCCCCACGACTCATTGAAATTTTGTCTTTACATACTTCCTCTGCGTCGATGCCTTTGACTACCGTCGGATGTACGGCCAAAATCCCCTCCCTCTCGCGTCTGTCGTCCCCGACAGATCCTTCTTGTGGGGTCCGCATAATGTAGTTTTTCAAGAGATCTTGTGTGAGGGCATGCTCTAGCACAATGGTAAATTACCATGTTAAGAAGCTCCACCTCCTTAATGTCAATCGATGGAAGAGATAGGAGTGATATGAAGATCATGAATGCATGAAATAGTGAAGGTGAAGGTGAGAAGCATGAAAATGCACACACACATACACACACACAAGGACGAGACAAGAAAGACACAATGGAAATAGAAAGTAGACTCTATTGCTCAATAACACTATTAAAATCTCAATCTAGCTCTAATCTCTAACTTGCCAACACAATCTAACCTCAAAAATGAGCTCTCTTGCTCTTTTTATAGATTCTAGACTAATTTTGATCGGTTTCACATCTATGTCTGACATAGTTAAATAATAGGTTCTTGAGGTCATTTGAGGGTCTAAACGAGATTTAAAAATAACCAAAATTGGTATGCTCATTCTACCTAAGCTCCTCAAGCTCGACGAACTCCTCTCCTTGCAGAAAATGGAGCTGCATAATGCAAAATTGGGTATTCTATGGTACATATGTTACAAAAGTGATGAAAATCACTATTTAGAGTTTTGAAAAAGTAATATCAAGTATATTTCTTTGAAAAAAATGACCGCATGGCTCCCCCGAGTCATTGCAATTCTGTCTTTACATACTTCCTCTATGTCGATGCCTTTGACTACCGTGGATGTATTGCCAACACCCCCTCCCTCTTGCGTATGTCATCCCCAACAGATCCTTGTTGTTGGGTCTGCATAATGTAGTTTTGCAAGAGGTCATGTGCGAGGGTGTGCTCAACGACGCGAATTCCCCATGTGAGATCAACTTCTAATTTTTCCCAATTGATGGTATGGGGTTCGTCTGGGGGTGGAAGCCGGTAATGTGTCGAATATATGAGTTGCTCGCAAGCGAACAACTGAAGGAGATGGGTAGGCCTACTGATGAAAACTTTGGAATGGTATTCCCAAAATCCCATCGTGAACATTTCTTCAAAAGTCATCTTGTAACATGCAGGTAAATACTTGATACAGTAGTTCCATGCATAACATACCTGGAGTGATGGCATGATGCTCATATCATATGCGAGGTCTCACCTGCCATGTTCGAAACTCGGGGTATTGACATGTGGTGCTTTGATGCAGCGAAAGATCTTAAAAACCATTTGAATCATATCAAAGATCTTAACCAACTATTGGAGGGCCACACAGTGGTGCTACATAAGGATAGTTCAGCCAATCTTGGCACTGCTTATTATTTTGAATTTTAATTGTGAATGCGGTCTAGGGGCAACATCATTGCATCGGACGCAACACGGATTGTACTTTAGGTGCAACAGGGCTTTGATCCAGGTATGCATCATTTTGGGGTATTCTTGAAGGAGTTCCTTGTGCCAATTCAGTTGAAAGATTTTTCCTTTTTGCACTTCAAGGGCTAGGTCATCGGGCTCAAACTGGGTGGCATGAGTCGGTTTCTTCCTTGTTTCCTTTTCTATAGCTAATTGGTATTCTGCCATCCAAAGGAAGTAGGGTTTGTATTGAAGCTCATTGATGGAGATATACCGTCGGGGTGCCAACTGAGCAAAATAGGGCGATTGTAAGCTTCGTTCCTCAATTAGGGCCATAGCATGTAGTTGTGCCTCTATGCATGCAGAGTGAGTCTAACCCAGCTCTTCAACTTATTTGAGGCATGCAAGAATAGGGAGTTCAAATGTGTCCTACCCTTCTGCTGTGACACATTGGCCTGGGACCAGTTTTGGTTCATATGCTCCTTTGTATGTGTCCTCCATCGGGATTGAGATTGTCTCTTCAAGGCTGTGGGGATTTTGGGAGGGTATTCAGGTCTCGGAGGCTTTGACTGAGCTGCAATCTGAGCTTGGAGGTCAATGTCATGTGCCCGTAAGGTAGTGAGTTTTGCCATCATTTTCGGTGGTGTAACCTCGTGGACACTTTGTGGTTGTGCATGTTCCCATAGCAGTGAGGCTTGATGATTGGTATTTAGCTTCTGATAGTCTTCATTGATCTTATCACAGTCTTCGAGTAGACATGCATGATCATCCAATAGTAATTGCATGGTCTCAAAGGGGACTTCTTTGAATCTGCTGGGACTTAATGGTTCATCAAGTCGATCCATTGCAGCTTCAAAGTTCTCACAATTCTGCTCTTGTAGCCTTTGGTTCTCTTCTTTGGTAGCTACGAGATGTCTTTGTAAAATTCCCATATTCCATGTTAGCATGGCATTCCATACAATCTAAGCATGTAGAAGATTCTTGACATCTGTGAGGGCTTCTTTAGTCTTTTGTTTGGATTCTAACTCCAAGGAGCGATAAGCCTCACGTAGTTCCTGATTGTGTGCATTCAGGGAAGCATTCTCAATGGTCAAAGAATTTAATTGCACCTGCACTTATCTGGTAGTTTGTTGCAAGGCCTGGTAGTTGCTTCCGAGAGAGGCAAATTCATCTCTGACTTGAGTCATACATGTAAACATTTGACGAAATGTGGTGTCGATAGTGGGTCATAATAACAATGGAGTGGTGTGTGAAGATGATGTTGTAGATGCAGGGGGAAAGGGAAAGGGGGATGGGGGAGTGAATGATGTGGTGACGATAGAAAATTGTGATGTGTCGATATGTTGTGGTGAAATGGTGGATGTGAGTGGTGGTGTTGTAGGTGGCAAAATATCCATGTCACTAGACGTGGCATCTAGTGCACTAATAGTGAATAGTGGCATGACAGTGAGTGCGTTAGTGGGTGTGAACACGAGATTTACAAAGGAGGAGGAATATATGACCTACTGAATTTCACAGACTTGTTGATGTGAAGGAGAAGGCAGAGGTGATGTAGTCGGACTAGGAGGGGATACGGTTGAGAAGGCCATTGGTGGGGGAAATGGGAAAATAGGTCATGGAGGAAAGGGAAAGAAAGGAAGGGGAGGGATGAGGAATGGATTAATTGGAATAGGGAGAATTAGGGTGGATGTACTAGGTGTAAATGTTTCCGGTAGAGTGTGGGGCACTGCAAATGCTATGGCTTTTGCTGCAGCACTTACTATGAATGAGGTTACTGAGGGTGAGCTAGGGTGTATGGGGGAAGTTGGATGTACAGGAGAGGGACGAGTTTCGGTGGAAGTGGAGGTGATTTCCATGGTGGTTGCCTGCATGGAGGTTTCTGGTTGTGGCAAAAGGTCTTCAAACTGGCATGAGAAAAAATGATATTTGCCCCATGCATTACCACTAAAATAAAACATCCCATCATAGATGTAGTTTGTGTTTGCTAAAGAACCTGCAAGGCCTTGGAACCAATGTGAGTTGTTGTGTACTCTTTCGGTGCATCCAAGAGGAGGATCATCGATGGGCATGGGTCACATGAAACCTTGAAATTCTAGTGGTTGCGATGTAGGGTAAGACTTAGCTAACAGATTATCAAAATTGACTGCTAGCATATTGGTGCCAACCTCTGAGGTTCCTTCCATTTGTATTGTGGTCGACTGTTGTGAGGTGGTTTATGTAATGATTTCTCAGAAACTAATGTGGGTCACTAGAAAACCTACATGCTTTAGATAGTGCATACATTGCTTTTGATGAGATTTTATTACAAGTGATGGTGGGTTAGTGTGGGTGACTTTGTACAAGGTTCAATCATGGGTGAATTATTACAAGGGTAATGGTTAGATAGGGGAAATGTTATGTTGTACAAGGGATGGTGTAACGGCTTCTAAAAACATTTGGGCATCCATTTCCTAAGAGTTAGTGTGTGGGTTGTGTTCTTCTGCTAAGGTACAAAAGGTGAATCGGACAGTAGTGGTGTCGATGGGTGGGGTGATGTCGAAGGGATGTATATTAAATGGCTTGGGTTTTGAGATAAAAGACAATTTTTGGGTACCCAAATCTGCATGGGCATGGTTTGGTTTGTTAAGTATTTCTTGGCAATCCAAATCTGTTAGGTTCTCATTGATGGGGAAGAAGGTCGAGGAGATGTTAAATGTAGCATCTACTTAATCTACCTTGACTTCTGCTTCTGCATTGTTGGAAACTGTTGGTGCTTTCTAACCTTTGGGTACCCATACTTGCTTCATACTGGTTGCCTTGACTTGTTGGTATGGCTTCCCCCTTTGGGTCATCTGGTAAGTTTCAATCTTCAAGAATCAAAAGTTGAAAAGGTAGAACATATGGATTCTATTCCCCTAGTACTAGTTGCACAGGTAGAGAATGGAGAAGCTTCACAATAAGATATCTTGTAGAGACTCACAAAACAACTAGAACAATTGACACTCAACT
Organism: Ceratopteris richardii; assembly: GCA_020310875.1. Classification (NCBI taxonomy): domain Eukaryota; kingdom Viridiplantae; phylum Streptophyta; class Polypodiopsida; order Polypodiales; family Pteridaceae; genus Ceratopteris; species Ceratopteris richardii. Next base: position 70,180,875 of record CM035421.1, on the reverse strand, counting down.
TGGTCAAGAGTCAGTAAGACAAACCACAAAGGGAACAAAATCGGGGACAACAAAGACAAGCACAAGAATATATATGCTACAATTGCAATGAATGTGGTCATGGTATGTATAACTGTTCTCATCCTTGTAGGAATCTAGGCAATATGTATCCTGTTAGGAGGCCACCACAATATGCACATGAACAACAACCGCAAGCAAATATTCCACCTATCCCAATGGCTCAAGGTGACCAAAAGCAAGTGAATGTTTTGGAGCTGACTGAGGAACAAGAGACCATGGATACGATGCGAATCAAGAGGACAAGGGTGCAAGATAGAGACCGATCTCAAGACGAAGATTCCAACATGGGTACACAAACGAAGAAAGGAAGAGCTGTAGAAGGTGAAGCTAGTAAAAGAAAGAGAAGGCCGAGGAGGAAGATCACGATGGAAGATTTTCCTCTAGGTAAGGGTATCAAACCTTATGACCTAAGTGAGGATATATCCACACAAAAACCAAATATCACTTGGCCACAATTACTCCAATTATCTTCAAAAACTAAGAGGGAATGGTCCAAGTTAGTGAGCATGAGGAGGACTAAAAATAAGGAAATTAACCTTATAAGAGCCAATGCATCTGACGATGTGGTACCCATAGTGGTTGCATATATAAAAGGCAAAAGATTTCCAATGTGTACGTGGATGGCAGAGCACAAATGTGTGTCATGACAGAAAAAAAAATGCATAGGTTAGGCTTGGATGTGACATGACCATCTTTATACCAAGCCAAAATGGTGAATAATAGTGTTGTTAAATGTGTTGGTGTAATTGAAAATTTAAAAATTATAGTATGTGATATAGAGGTTGCTTTGGATATGTATGTAATTGCAACCAAGGGGAAGGGCTACCCCATCATATTAGGACATCCATGGTTAATAGCAGTGAAAGCAGATAAAAAATGGGATTCTGGCCTTCTAGTTCTTAAACCAAATGATAGAACAAAGTCAGTTACTTATGATTTGAAGGACCAAAAGAAGGAAGATCACATGTATGAAAAAACTATAGATGAAGAGAGCTCATGCTATGACAACGATTCTAGTAGTGAGGAATCGACAATTGAAAATGATTCATAAACACTCAAAGTCATGGGCGTGATCTTTCAAGGAAAGGAAGATGGAGGCAAAGAGGATGATCTACAACAACCACAAAGTGAGGACTCCATGCCTGAAGTGGATCTCCAAAAGACGCTAGCAAAAGATCTCACCTCAGAGGAAAGGACCACGTACATCAACATGCTAAAAAGGTACCTGTTGCAGAGCTAAAGAGCGCACAAAGCAGAGAAAAAGACGGGCCCCAAAATTTTTCCGATTTGGACCACATATTTTTGTAACATATTCATTTTTGTAATATATTTCCCTTTGTAAAGGCACTAGAGGAGTCCTCTAGATGCATTCCCACAGAAGAATAGAAGCTTACCCATGTAAAATAGTAGGAAATTAGCTTTTAGTGAATAAAGTGCCGGTCACTTGTGTGAAAGGACCATTTTTAGGGCACTAGTATATAAGTCAAATGTGACTCTTTGTAAAGAACTTTTTGCCATTGTGAGAATAGAGAGCACAGAAATTCGAATTTGTGTCTTCTTCCCTCTTCATCTTCTTCTTCAAGAGCTTGTATGCATGTGTAGTGCTTGGAAAGAGTGCTTGTGAGTGTTGTCTATCCTTGAAAGTGTTTCTTTGCTGTAGGAAGGGTGTGTGCGAGGTGTAGGAAGTGCTGAAGCGTAGGAAAGTATTTTCGCGATTCAGTATTTCTGTCATAACTTGAAGTAGGAGCGTCGGAATTGAGTGAAACCACTGCCATTGGATGCGTCTTCTCGAGAGCTTCGAAACGCATATGCTATTCGCTATGTTTGGAGCTTGGAGCTAGGAGAAAAGTCCAAAATACTGATGGCTGCTGCACCAAGTATCGTTTCGTCTTGACCTACAGTTGAAGCTTGTTAGGATAAGCATTTACCTCATTTTCATTCTTGAGTAGTTCATTTGCATTGACCATTACGTGATTGCATGTCTTCATACACTCGGCTATGTTTGCATACTCTTTGGATTGATAATTAAAAGCGTGTATCCCCACTATATGCACTTGTGAGGGGATTGAGGTATAGTCTCTTTCTCCGCAAGTCCCTAAGTTGAAGCTTAGGTCAACACACTTTTTGGCGCCGTTGCCGGGGAGTGATGAATCAAACCGAGGCATTCGTGTGATGGTAAGTAGTTTTTTTCTTTGAAGAACGTGGAGGAGCGGAAATCTTCTCTTCTTTGGTAAGTCAATTTCAGCCGCACTTGCTACTTCTCATTCTTGGAGTGTGTGTAGTGAGTTGATAGATTAGGGAAGAGAGTAGAAGAAGTAGAGTAGGAGTGAGTGGAGAGTAGAGTAGGCTTTAGTGTTGTTCAAAAAAATTTTCCTTTTTTGTAAGCTAGGAATTTCCAAGTATAAAAGCCAAAAAATTTTCATTTTTCAATTCACTTGTTGAACAAGTATCGTGGAGAGAGCAGTCGGGTATCGTGTGAGTTGCAGCGATCGTGGCGAGGAAAACAAGCAATAGGGAAGAGTTCAGTGCAAGAGAGTTTGACCAAGAGATCATAAGTGATACCAAGGTAAACTAAACCACCTGTTTGCTCAAAAATTTCCAGCATTTCAACCTAGGAAAGGAAAAAACGATCTGCGCTGAGTGTCGTTTGGGCTTTCAAGGGGGTTAAAAGTCGTTTGTTGATTGATACAGTGGGTAAGGGTAAGAGAGAAGAGCTAGTTGAGCAAGGGGGAAGAATCAAAATCACAAAAAACATCTGCAAAAAATTGAAATTGGGTCAAGTATCGTCTTTGCTCCCGCGGTCGAGTATCGCGATACTTGTCAAGTATCGTGGAACTCCTGTGGTTGAGTATCGCGATATTTCCCAAATATCGGTATCGTCTCGATCAGAGATCGTTTGAGCTCAAAGATCGTGTATCGTTGGCTCAAGTATCGTGTTCCAGAGATCGCGATACTTGCCAAAGATCGTCGATCGTTGGGGTCAAAGATCGGTATCGTTTCGGTCAGATATCGTTTGACCAAGTATCGGTATCGTCTGGTCTCCAGCGGTCGCGATACCTAACAAGTATCGTGTATCGTTGCGGTCTGCGATCGTTTTGCGAAAGATCGTTACGTGAGAGATCGTGTATCGTCGGGTCAATAGAGATCGCGATACTTGCCAAAGATCGTCGATCGTTTGGTCGAGTATCGTGTATCAAGTATCGTCTGTACCAAATATCGTGTATCGTGGCCTGAAGATCGCGATACTTGTGAAGTATCGTGTATCGTTTGACCAAGTATCGTGGAGTCCAGAGATCGTGTATCGTTTGACCAAGTATCGTGGAGTCCAGCGATCGCGTATCGTTTTGAACCAAGTATCGTCGATCGTGTATCGTGTTGACCAAAGATCGTGGAGTCCAGAGATCGTTTTGCCAAAGATCGTTTGGGGAAGTATCGTGTATCGTGTATCGTCTGAACTCAGGTATCGAGTATCGTTTCAAACTCAGGTATCGTGTATCGTGTCCATCAAGTATCGCCTGGGCGGAGATCGTTTTCCAGCGATCGTTTCGTCCAAGTATCGTGTCAGTCAGCGATCGTTTCGACAGATATCGTGTATCGTGGATTTTAGAGGTCAAGTATCGTGACTTGAAATTTTCTTTCAGTCATTTTCCAGCCTAACTTTTTCCTAGACTTCTAAGTCATAACTTAGAATTCTAGAGGCTAGAGGAGGACCAGACTTGATCAGAGCTCTTAAGTGAATGAACCTGAGATCCGGAAGAACCCTAGGAAGCCGAAGAAGTGTAATTTCTTCCGTCGGGAGTGTAGCTGAACCAAGCAACCGTTCACACTATTCTGAGACCTCCAGTGAGTCAGAAGGAGAAATCCCCATGGCTTCAGAGGATATGCAAAACATTGTGCCCATGATTGGCCAGATGTCCATCATTGAGGGCGAATACAGAACTTCCTTAGAGTATGTGAGCACCAACCGCAATGAGAACCCTATCTATTTGGATGGTCTAAACAGATCAGTGGCCAGACTGAGAAAGGCTTCAGAGGCCTACATAGTACCAAGACCAGCAGTTAAGTACATAGGAGGACTGTACATGGACAAACAAGACATTCAATACGTGGTCACAGAACACCCTGAAATCATTAATGAGCGTGGTGAGGAAAATAATGCTTCGAGCTTAAATGGATATGGAGCCGACGAAAAAGTAACTACTCCTAGAGGGAGATCAACAATTACTAAACTTTGGAGAGGAGACCTAATTCCCCAGGATGACACTCTAATAGATGTGTATTTGATCAACGGAATGGAGCACCTGCTTAGAGCCCATTCCTCTATATGGGAAGCTGCTCCTAATCCAGTTACCATCTATGAGTTACAAGACCCTGAATTCCCCACCATCATCACCTATTTGGATAAAAATCACAGAAGGTATTGGCCCATAACAGAATTAGAGAGAGCTGAGCTGAAATATCAGAACATCCCAGTGTTCCCCCCAAGGGACCAAGCCACTACGTCTCGGAATCCACATGGAACTTCTCAAAATGATTCAATTCAACAATCAGGACAAACACAACAAACTCAACAAACACAGATTCCCATCAGACCACATGTACAATTCGCAATGCCTGCCACTAATCCTAATTACCGGCCACAACCAGCCATAGATCCAAGACATGGAGTTCATGCTCCAGTCAGACCGCAGGTAGTACGAGGACCAGGCATACCAATAGGAAGACCCAATTACCCTGTAGTGCCTAGACAACCTGAAGCAGGAAGGAGATTAAGGCCGATCCAAGTGGCCAAGTGCATGAGAAATCATTATGATGGCTCTAGTGAACCCTATAATCACATAGCAGAATTTAAACAAGTAATTAGAGCCGAGCAGGTAGATGACTTCATGATTCAATATGAGTCTTTTGGCCTTACCTTGTCAGACACAACTTTGGCCTGGTTTCAGCCATTGGATCCAAATACCTTTCAGAACATGGATCAGGTTTATCAAGAAATGATTGAAGAATTTACCAAATCTGGAATTAAAAACAATTCTTCGTCATTAATCCACAGTTTTAAACAAGTCCCGACTGAGTCAGTCAGATTGGCTGCCAGGAGGTTCAAGCAGTATGTGGATAGATGTCCCGTAGAAGAGAGACCAACTCAAAACAAAATGGTATCTTTGTTCTTAGAAGGACTGTTGAACGGAACCTTGAGGTCATTAGTGTACGTAAAGAGAGTTCAAACCTTGCAAGAGTGCATGAAGGAATGTATAGACCTAGAAGATAACCTTGCAGAAGACTTGAAAATACCCCAAGGTAGTGTGAAAAGCGAAGAGTCAACAAGTAGCACATCAAACCCTAAAAACAACGTAGAGGAAATTGCCGACTTGTTAGCTAAAAAACTGAATGTTCAAGGACAGAGAAATTATCCCACCAATCCTATGAGAATGCCTATGCTTAGAAGATGTATGCAGTGCGGAGGAGATCATCCTTCTCACTTGTGTACTAGGGGAGTAGTCCCACCACCTGCCTATGCTCCTCATAGACCCTCTGTCCCCGGACCACTACAATATTGCAGTATAGAGCAGAGATACACAAACCATAGCACTGAGAACTGCCCTTACAATAGGCAAACCAGACCCACCCAGCCTTATGTGAGACCATATGGATATCCGCAGAACCAGCAGGGAGGAGAAGCCTTTAGATATCCCTCATATCTGCCGCAGGCACCAATACCACGACCATACGCATATTAGGGATATTCGCAACCTCAACCAGTGCTAGGACAACAATCGCCCCACCCTCAGAATGTTGTCCCAGTTAAGATAGCGCAACCAGAGGAAAACCTAGAAAGGGCCATAGTGCCAGCTACACCTTTGACTAGTAGTGAACCTTATGACTCATTTTACGAACCTAGTCAAGGAACATACTCTGGTTATGAGAGCTCAATAATGGAATATGGGCAACAATATGACCCATATGCTTATGGCATGGAGACACCAGAGAGTTCATATAATTACGAGCAGGATTATGTACCTTTAATGTACACAGCTCCTAGAGCAACCATGCCACCTCGACCAATGAATAGACCGCCTGTACCCAGAGGACCATGCTACAGATGTGGAGGTGACCACTATATTAGAGAATGTACATTGCCAAACCCACCACCACCACCATGAATTTGGGAAGGCTACTGTAGCGATTGTGGTAAGGAACATCTCTTCAGAGATTGTCCTAAGAACCCAAACAAAGTCACATCTAACGTACAGATTAATGTGATAGAAGTAATTGAATCATCAGGGAGCGACAAAGAGTACCCTATACCTTTAAAAGCCATAACAAGAGCAAGGCTAGAGAAAACCCTGATAAAATAGACGGAAGTAATCAAAGTGACAAAGAGGGAAATACACCCATCCCTCACAGAGTAGAAGACTCCGAAGAACCAGAAAAAAGTATCGCCAGTAAAAGATCCCAAAGATGGAAGCAAAGGAGAGACAGGATAAAAGAAAAAAAATTGTTACAAAAGAAGGAAAATGAAAAGAGTAAACAGAAATCTACAGAAGAATCACAAGTGAAAGAAGAAAATAAAAAGGAGAATAAAAGGGAGGAGGTAGGATCAGTATTAGCAGACCCAATGCCTGAAGAATTAGCCATGTGGATTCAGGCATACAAGGCGAGAATAAAAGCAGGACCTACCATAGAACAACATGAGAGAGAGTATCCGAGAGGCAACTTAGAGAAAGAAAGATTGGAAATCTGCAAAAAACTGATAGAAGTTGCCCAACAAACATTAGAAAAACCCGCATCACCTTTACCAAACAACCGAATGGGCGAGGAGAAATTTCAAGAGTGCCTAAACACTCAGGAAAAGCCTAACGTAAATAGACCTCTGAATGATGAAATTGGTATTGAGAGAAAGGAAGGATCCATAGTCCCTGAAACAGAAGGAGATTGGACTAAGGATTTATGGGCGCGAGTTCAAGAGGACAAGTGGAAAAAGGTAGAGGGAATGGAACCGCCCTTTGAAGAATTGAAAGCAGAAAACGAAATAGAGGGTTCAATACCTGAACTCAATTCAGAAGAAATTTTTCCAATGGATGCAAGTGACAGAGAAGTGGAAGACGATGTAAAGGAACTACCCAACTACACCGGGGAATACGAGAACAACTCAGAATTGTATCGCATTCTATCAATAAAGAGACGAGAAACGAATCCATCAGTTGAAACATCGGAGATGATACAACGTCTTCGAGAGGTGAAAATCCCATGTACCTTGACATTCGAGGAACTGTTAAAGGTAAAACCACATTTAAAAGAGAAATTGATCAATCAATGGGAAGTCAAGGAGGAAAAGAAGGAGGTAGCTGACGAAGTGAAAACGGTGAGAATTCCAGTGGATAAAGTAGGAGACTTTAGTGAAGGAGATGAAGGAAATACCTGTCTTCCAATCACCTATAGGGGTTACACAACCAAAGCCATACTAGACTCAGGAGCTGGTGTTGGCATTGCTACCAAAGAAATTTGGGAGAAATGGGGAAAACCAGCATTAAGACCAACACGTATGAAAATTCAAATGGCAGATGGACATACGGAAAGACCCTTAGGATTGTTGGAACGAGTAGTCTTCACTACATGCGGAGTGGAATTCGAACATACTTTAGCAATATGTCACTTTGAAAGGCCAAGCAATTATGAAATGATCTTGGGAAGGCCATTCATGAGACAGCTAAAGGTCGTACAAGATTGGGGAAAAGATGCAGTGTACCTACAACACGCAGGAGTCACCACTAGGATCAACCTACATACGTACACATATCAAGATGTACCACCTCTGCAATGGAATCAAATCCATAAAGAGGAAGACGATCAATCAGTTCATAGCGCAGGTTCTAGTGACCAATCCTGGATGAACGAGGACACTCATCTATGGATATGCCAAGCTGCAAAAAAGGAAGAAGAGAGAAGAAAAAGTTGGCAGCAGAAACAAGGTGTAGTGAGATCGGTTCAGGACCCAGCTTATATGCCACAAGTATTTCCAGACGAAGAATTCGAACCTCACGGTTGGATGGAAATCTTAGCCACCCTCGATGTTTGTGTAAACGAAGAAGTGGTAACTATGAACGAATGTATTGACGAGGAGGGTTATGATGTTAGTTTGTATATGGTAGTCCTTCAAGAGGCGGAAGAAGGAGAAGTGATTGAGAAAGACTGGAAGGAGGACTACGAGAGCATTGAAATGGAACCAAAACCCATGGAGCTAGGGATTAGTACCACCAACATGGACATCACTGCCAATGAAAAACATAAGGAATACACACAAAAAGAAGAATTAGAAGTTGAAAGGGAGTTAGAAGATGAAGAAAACAAACCCCAAGACCAATTTGAGGTACCAGCTCATTTCAAAAAATATGAAGTGGAAGAGAGGAAGATTGCTATTCAAATGCCTAAAAGAGAGGCACAACCGGGAATAGCATATGATAATAAAGAACAAACCAAGAAAATAGTTGTAACCATGGAAGGAGGAGAAGAACGATGTACTTTCATAGGACAGGATGTCTCAGCGGAAGAAGAGCAAGAGTTAATTCGACTCATAAGAGAATACCGGGATGTCTTTGCTTGGACCTATAAGGACTTAAAAGGAGTAGATCCATCTATATGTGTGCATAGAATCCCCATGACATCCGAGGCCAAACCTTCCAAACAGAGACCTTATACTTATAATGATGTGTATTCAGCCAAGATAAAAGAAGAGATAGATAAGTTATTAGATGCTGGATTCATCTATGAAATTGAGCACACGGAATGGGTATCACCCTTGGTGATTGTACCAAAGAAAAATGGAAAGTTAAGAGTGTGCATCAATCTGAAAAAAGTAAACGCCGCAACCATAAGGGATAGCTATCCCTTACCAATCACTGACCATCTCTTGGAAAGGGTAGCAGGGAAAGAAGTTTATAGTTTTCTGGATGGCTTTTCAGGGTATAATCAGGTAGCCATTGCTCCTGAGGACCAACATAAGACTGCATTTGCAACTGAATGGGGAGTATACGCCTTTAGAGTCATGCCTTTTGGTTTAACGAATGCCCCAGCTACATTCCAAAGACTGATGTGTCATGTGTTCAAGGAATTTTTGAGAAAGAGCATGGAGGTATACGTGGATGATCTGTGTACATATTCAGCTATACGATCAGAGCACATCCCTGAACTAGAAAAGATTTTTGCTAAATGTAGACAATATCGAGTATGCCTCAATCTTGAAAAATGTGTCTTCATGGTGCGACAAGGGAAAATCCTAGGTCACATAGTCTCAAGAAATGGAATTTCCACAGATGAAGACAAAATTAAAGTCATTTTGGACTTACCGAGACCTAAAACTGCTAAAGAAGTTCAAGCATTTATGGGACATTGTGGCTACTATCGAAGGTTCATACATATGTACGCCATAATTGCTAGACCTCTTTATGCATTATTAACTCAATTCAATTGGACCGAAGAATGCGAAAAAGCCTTTAATGAGTTGAAGAATCGATTGAGTTCAGCACCTATTCTTCGAGTCCCTAACTGGAATAAACCATTTCATATTCATGTTGATGCTTCCAAGTTTGCCATTGGTTGCATCTTAGCTCAACCAGCGGATACAGGTAAATTAGACCACCCGATAGCCTATGCCAGTAGACAGTTAAATCAAGCTGAACGCAATTATACTACTACGGAGAGAGAAGGCCTAGGGATGGTTTATGCCGTCAAGAAGTTTAGACATTACTTATTGGCAAACAAATTCAAATTTTTCATTGATCATCAAGCTCTACTGTACTTAGTCAACAAGCCTTGCAATACAGGACGACTAGTACGATGGTTCTTATTGCTAATGGAATTTGATTTTGAAGTAATAGTCAAGAAAGGAAACACACACATAAGGGCAGATCATTTATCTCGCATGACCCATGGAGAACCACCTATAGGAGTTCCTGATGATCTGCCAGACACCTATCTTTTTAACCTGGAAGTATGTCCTCAGTGGGCAGAAAAGTTGATCCCGATACTTACACATGGACCTAAAGATGGGATCACGCCAAACCAAAAGCAAGATCTCTGGAGGACCAAAAACCTTCGCATTATTGCTGGAAGCTTGTACCACCAGGATTCAAGCGGACTGTTGATGAGATGCATGGAAGAAGGGGAACAAAAAATGTGGCTACAGAAAGCACACATAAATCAATGGAACACTCACTTGAACGCAATTGGAACATGGCAAACACTCAAGCGATTCGGCATATATTGGCCAACCATGCAACGAGATGCACATCATTATGTGTCAACCTGTCCAACCTGTCAAGAACAAATCCCGGATGAGAACTCTACATTATGCTATTCCACAATAGCACCAAGGTGGAGCATGCCTCTGGTAAAGTTCTTGAAAACTCGAGAGTACCCTGAAGGAGCCACTCTAGCAAGGAAACGTGCTCTTGAAGAACAGAGCAAGGATTACGTCATCTTAGGAAAACAACTCTTTAAACGCGGGAAGGATAACCAGCTAAGATTGTGCATTCATGAAAATGAATATCTCTCTGTCTTAGAAATGGCACATGCAGGAGCTGCGGGAGGACATTTCTCAGCAGACAGAACGGTCAAGATGATTCTCTTCGCAGGCCTGTGGTGGCCAACTCTACATATGGATGCAGAGACATATGTGAGAAGCTGCGAAACATGCCAGAAAGCGAAATATCCCATTAGAAGAGATGACATGCCCTTAAGACCCATGGTTTGTGCAAGAGCATTTACCAAATGGGGAATTGACTTCATAGGACCTATCAATCCACCGGCCAAAGGATCACATGCTGAATACATCATAGTAGCCACAGACTACTTAACCAAGTGGGTAGAAGCAAAAGCCACTCGAAAAAATGATGCTCAAACCACAACAAAATTTCTTTTTGAGCACATTTTCACACGCTTTGGACTACCAATTGAGATAGTGAGTGATCGAGGAACACATTTCTTAAACGAGGTCATTGAGTCACTAATGAATGACTTTCTTGTGATCCATAAAAAATCAGCCCCATACCACCCTCAAGCTAATGGGCAAGCTGAAAGTTCCAACAAGGTACTATGTACTGTATTGACGAAGATTGTCAATAATGGAAGGTCAGATTGGGACAAACAATTGCATCACGCAATTTGGGCCTTCCGTGTGGCATATAAAACGGCCATTGGAACTACACCTTTCAACCTAGTGTATGGGCAGAATGCAATTTTGCCAATTGACTTCTTAGTACCTACATTGAAAGTGGCCCAGCAGTATGAGTGGAACGGTCATGAATTATCTCAGCAATTAGATCAAATTGAAAAGCTGCACGAGACAAGATTGCAAGCGGTAGCAGGCATCTATGCCGCCAAACGGAGACAAAAGGCTTATTATGATGCACATATAAAAGACAAGGGACTAAAAGAAGGCGACTTAGTCCTAGTTTACACCCTCAAACAACACGCAAAGAAGCTCCAAAAACGCGGATATGGACCCATGATTATAAATCGAATCTCTACTAGTGGTGCAGTCAATCTCGCCACACTAGACGGAGATATTCTTCCCAACTACATCAGTGGATGCAGAGTGAAAAGATTCATGGAGCCTCTGACGGATCAAATGCTAGCACGACTATTAGGAGCTCAAAGTAGGAAAAAGGAAGAAGAATGCATACGAGAAGAAGCTAGACAGGAAGCCCTAGAACGTATCAGAAAACGGAAAGAGTGGATGAGAGAAAGAGATGAGAGATATCGAGTAGGAGAAGAACTCATCCCAATGGCTAATTTTAGAGCCACTGAAAACTCAGGACAACAACGAAGACAGCCTTACTTGAATCTGGGAGCAGGACGAAAAGAATACCACTTAGTGGATGCTCTCATAGACACAGGAGCAGCCATAAGCTGCATTAGATTTTCTTTGTCTCAGAGACTTAACGAGGAGTTACGGCCATCAAAGGCACAGCTAATTGGAATACGAGGAAAAATTACTCAATGCATAGGTGAGATAACTTTGCCTTTACATATGGGCAACAACACTATGGAGCAGAGACTCTTAGTGTGTCAGGACCAGGATCTGCTTGAAGATGTGGTGTTAGGTCAAGATTGGATCTATGAATATGAGGTAACCATTCAATTGGCTTTAGGATACATCTCTGCCAGAATAGGACCTCGTGAGGTATTTAGTTTGCTAGACGAACGACCACCCAAAGCCGCTATTATAGAGCCAGAAGTTCATCCAAATGAACAAAGACATGATTGTATGTTCACTAGCAATATAGAAACCCCATCGTCAAGTACTTCATGTGAGAATACCGTGAGTCCTGTGTGCACTCCACCTTTGAGTATAGAGAGTCACAAGAGTGCACTTGAACATGAAATCCAGCCCAGTGAACCACAAGGCACAAGAGAGAATATTCCTCTGCAAGAATTGAAGTCTACACCTGTGAAAGTGTACCCTATTCCACATTCTACACTAGCTTGGATAAGGAAGGACCAAAAGAAGGCCTATCTTCAGCAACAGAAAAGTCTTCGACATCAGCGTATCCAATCGAATAAGAAGACAACGAGTTTCGAACACTTCAGGCAACCACGACTCAATAGCATATGGATCCCAAAAAAACTGATAACTGCACAACCTGATCGAACAAAAATATGGATCCCAAAGTCATGTACCCAAAAGACGACCATCCCAAACAAGGAACATCCTCAGAAGGGCTATCACCACCACCATGGTCAACAGGCACATCAACCGAGAAAGAGGACATATTGGAGGAAGAAGGAATCTACAGATGCAATACAAACCGACTGGAGATTCCCAAAACAGAATAAGCAGACGTACTACCGAAGAAGAACCACATTCATCAAAAAGGTGGAGAATACAGTACATTCCACCCAAGTAAAGCAAATTTTGGTGCCGAAAGACAAGACAAGCTGCATACATCAAGCAACTACTTCTAATTGCACACATGAGAAGTTGTCGAGATCCAAAGTATGCATGATAGGGCCACATTACAAGGCCAAGAATTCGGCACGTCCTTCTTCTACTTCCGGATAGTCACGTACATTTTCCCTTTGGAAATAGGAGAGCACTTGTACATACATAAAAAGATTACTCCAAAAAAAAAAAATAAAAAAAATTTTCACTAACCGCTTCGGCTATGGACTGACTTTTATGTTTTCTTTTCAGCAAAAAAATATAAAAATACATGAAAAATTCAGGTATTACCTTTCTCACACCCACGGGAAAGGGATGGCACCATGCACTCGGAGCAACATCGAATTACTAATCAACATATGGAGGAGGATTTCTGAAAAAATATATGGATACTAATTCATACTCCATATTGAGTGCAAATGGCTTCCACTGATTCCGAAGCAACACATGAAGAAGAGGTGCAACTCCTTCCAATGGAATCGATAACTAAAGCAAGAGGTCACTGGTTCAGGGACGATCAACCAGTGGCAGAACTAATTTTCTTGGCTACCATCAAAATCATGGACACAGACCATTACTTCCCTATCATGTCCCAAGATTTCAAGACTATAATACAAGGGTTACCACATATCGAGGACGTATGGACTCAAGCTGGAATTGAAGCATTCCTTAAGATACCCATATATGTACCAGATTTTCAGAGGTGTACACAGGTGATGAACACCATGCAGCCTGCTGCAACAAAAATCTCAGTCCCAGAAGCGCAAGTATTGGACAAAGTCGGGACATGGAAGACTATACAGTTCACACATGAATTGATTAATAAAGCGTTTGGATGGAATCAAGCAGGGATTACTGGTGTGAAGGAAGAATGCCATGACCCGAAGAAGAGGTCATTCCTGGAAATCAATAGAATTGACATAGAGGACGCTGTACGGCTAGTGCATCAACACTTCTGTTTTCCAAGTATGCACAGGTACACCGCACCTCAAAAGATAGTCGTCCAACTACTGTCGCATGCCATGAGACAGATAGGCAACAAAGTGAATCTAACAGGATATGTACAAGAACGATTGTTTGAAGCCCAAAAGAAATGGGGCCAGAAGAAATTTCTGAATGGCAGTTCAGCTTTGACATTGCTCATATATGAAGCTTTGGACATGAAGAATTGCTTAAGGGAGATGCCAACCTCAGAAGGGCTAGCTACATATGTGAAATCCGCCTCAGTTCCCAAGAAGAAGAAAAGTACTACAGGTGTGGAAGAGGCAGGAACTAGCTCTCAGCCAAGAATGAGAGGCACCAAAAGACTAAGAGAAGTCAAGACAGAGGAAGAAGGAATACCTATGAAAAAAAGAGTACATGTACTTCCAAAGGTGACACTTGCAGGACAGAAACAAATCACGGAGGAAGAATTGACCAAAGCACTTGAAGAAACGCACAAATATACGGAGGGACAAGTCAACTTACCCGTGCAAGGTCATCACTACCAGCAGTCACAACATGAGTCAAAAACAAAAAGAAGACTCACTAAAGTCCACCGATACCGCGAAATCGGGTTAGACAACTCCAGCTCATCTACTCAAGACAAAGAAGAAAAGGACACATCATTGTTGGATGTGGAAATTCAAAGCGAATCGAAAGATGATGGGCAATGGAACGAACTCAATGAAGTGGATTATGGTGAAGAACCAGAATGCCCCAAACCGATAGATCAAGATATGAAAATGAAGCAGAAGACCACAAGCACAAAAATAGATGAGGAGATTGCGGAAAAGGAAAATGAAGATCAAGATATAGAAACGGAAGAGCCATTCACACCTATCAGGGTTGTAGCAGAACCTTCCCCAATGGATGTCACTTTTCTGGGGAGTGCTACTAAAAAGAAGGAAGCAAGAGGCTATGATGAGGAACCAAAAATACAATTGCAAGTCAGACAGCCACATAACGAGACACTCCAGGTGGCAGAAGGCAAAGATGTGCAAACGGGAGAGACTCCAGCAATAGCAAAGACATGGCTAAATGTAGACATCGCTCAGCTCAAGCCTGTTGTGCAAGATATGATTAGAACAGCTCTGGATACACAACAACTAATGCTTGATGCTGATGAAGATTATGACCAAGCCATGCAAGAAAAGAAAGACCTTGAAAGAGCAGGCAAAGAACTTTCTGAAGAACTAGCCAAGGTGCGAGAACAAGCTCTGAACAAAGAAACGGAACTTCAAGAGGTCAAAACACAAAACAGTATGCTAGAGCGGGAGCAGACCAAATTGAAAGACCAAGTCGTGGAACTAACAAAGAAATTAGAAATGAGCGAGACTGAGAAGACACGCCTTCAAACACGCAGTAAAATCTTAGAGTCTCAGCTCAAGGCCAGTATGGAAGAAGCTGACAACATGCGACAAAGAAATAAAGAGCTAATGACAGCTCTCATTAGTGATCAGCCACTAGCAATAACTGATGACCCACAAAGAAATGTCAAAGACCTGGAAGATCAGATCACAAAATTACAAGATCAGCTCAGACAGGAGCAAGAAGTCATAACGGATTGGGAAAAGAGATATATGGAGGACACAGCAGCCCTCAGGATGAAATGGAAAAAAGCAGAAAATAACTACCTGCGACAGTGCAAGGAAGACACGGAGCACATGAACATTGTGGCCCAAGAACTATTGAAACATCAAGCAACTATTGCTAAGGCCGAAGAAGAAAACCAACAAAAGGATGATTTAATCAAAGAGCTTCAGGAGCAATTAGAGAAGCAAGCACAACAGGGGACACCAGTAGTTCCGCCAAAGACCTCGGCTACTGTGGAGGAAGAGGTACGCCCTCTCTCTCCCCCCTTGTATAATTCACCAATAAGGGAGGAAAAGGAGGTTCCATTAGAACCTAACACACGAAAAATTGCAGAGCTGAGCAGGACAGAAAGGGCACTACTGGTGTCCCAGCTTACGGCTGAATTTGAAGATCAAGTCATCAATTTAATGAAAGAGGCTCAAATCGACAGCAAGCAACTGGAGCAAATCCTAAGGCCATTCAATGTACCATACGGGCTTTTGAAGGAACAAACCAGGCAATACATAAAACATGCTACAAAGAAGGAACCTGATCACAATCTCCAATTCCGGTATGATACTTTTAAATATACTCAGGTAGAGTTTGAGGAGGCAAATCCAATTTGGAGAAGAAAGCTATTGGAAAAGCACCCTACATTACGGGTACAGTGGGAAGCATCACCGTATGAGCTTCAAGTAAACCCATCATTTTGCCCACTACCCCGTCGAAGAGCATGGACGCAATTTTGGGAAGGCCAGCGGCAAGGTAGTATTAATAACCAATGGCTAAATTATCCGCTATTACCTAGTCCACCACACAACTACCTACCGACAGAGGAATACATGGTCAAAACCATGGAATTTTGGCTTGCAAGATATGCTACCGTTCCAGATCTAGCAGTAAAAATGACAAATAAAATATTTAGCATGCTCCTTACAGTGATTAAAGTGTTCCAACATGCACAGTATACTTTTTTGCGCAACACCCATCTCTGCACAGAGCCCCGCAGGGGCACGCACCAGGCTACAAAGCTAAACCCCGGGGTCCCGAGTAGTGGACTTTTCAAACATCAGAGTAGGACCAAAAGTTAGAAAGGGGTAGAGGCTGAAAAGTTGAAGAGGGTGACTAAGAACAGCACATTCCTAGTCACTGGTGGCGTGCGTGGCAACCCAAGTCAACAGGCAAGACAACTACATCAGGCTCTCGAGTTGTAGAGCTTGAATCAAGAAGGCCATCGAATCTGCATGTCTGTTTAACTGCAGACAATACTGACCACAGGGGGCATGCGCGAAGCAAAGTCTGTCAAAGGCGCATGCGTGAAGCAAAGTCTGTCAAGGGACGACAGAGGCGAAGAGGGGGAGAGTGTTGCAGAGCTAAAGAGCGCACAAAGCAGAGAAAAAGACGGGCCCCAAAATTTTTCCGATTTGGACCACATATTTTTGTAACATATTCATTTTTGTAATATATTTCCCTTTGTAAAGGCACTAGAGGAGTCCTCTAGATGCATTCCCACAGAAGAATAGAAGCTTACCCATGTAAAATAGTAGGAAATTAGCTTTTAGTGAATAAAGTGCCGGTCACTTGTGTGAAAGGACCATTTTTAGGGCACTAGTATATAAGTCAAATGTGACTCTTTGTAAAGAACTTTTTGCCATTGTGAGAATAGAGAGCATAGAAATTCGAATTTGTGTCTTCTTCCCTCTTCATCTTCTTCTTCAAGAGCTTGTATGCATGTGTAGTGCTTGGAAAGAGTGCTTGTGAGTGTTGTCTATCCTTGAGAGTGTTTCTTTGCTGTAGGAAGGGTGTGTGCGAGGTGTAGGAAGTGTTGAAGCGTAGGAAAGTATTTTCGCGATTCAGTATTTCTGTCATAACTTGAAGTAGGAGCGTCGGAATTGAGTGAAACCACTGCCATTGGATGCGTCTTCTCGAGAGCTTCGAAACGCATATGCTATTCGCTATGTTTGGAGCTCGGAGCTAGGAGAAAAGTCCAAAATACTGACGGCTGCTGCACCAAGTATCGTTTCATCTTGACCTACAGTTGAAGCTTGTTAGGATAAGCATTTACCTCATTTTCATTCTTGAGTAGTTCATTTGCATTGACCATTACGTGATTGCATGTCTTCATACACTCGGCTAGGTTTGCATACTCTTTGGATTGATAATTAAAAGCGTGTATCCCCACTATATGCACTTGTGAGGGGATTGAGGTATAGTCTCTTTCTCCGCAAGTCCCTAAGTTGAAGCTTAGGTCAACAGTACCCCAAATTGTTCACTAAAGATTATAATGAGATACAAGGCGTAATTGCTATTCAACATCATATTAAAATCAAGCCAAAATCAAAGCCAATGGCACAAAAGCTCAGAAGGATCGGAACACTTCA